>JZKD02S2012148.1:425747-436082 GCA_000966675.3 Picea glauca
CCGGTCGAGCCACGACTGACATTCATTGCACTGTGGCCAAACAGACTGTGTATTAACAGGTGGGGAACTTTTCATTTGACTTGTAGGTTCTCTGTCGAGTTTGATTCTAGGGAAGTCGGGGTCATATTTTAGACATGGTGGAAGATTCGTCACAAAATCATAGGGTTTAACCGAGCAAAGTCCATATGAATATGGATACTCTTTAGTTAGAAACCATTCGATTTCGGAATCAGAATCCTCTCTTAACAAAATTGGGTTTTGGTCTGCGTTTTCCTTAGGTTTAATTCGGGCACATCGTGAAACCCAATGCGTGGCCCTTTTACCCTTGTAATTGATATCACTATTACCTTTACACTTTTTCTTTGCAGACTTTTTAACAGGCTTACCACCATCTTTTGGATATGAATCAGGCAGAGTGTCAGGTTGGGTAGTGTCCAGGTAGGTCGAGGGTTCAACAGAGAGCAAGAGTGAAGGAGGGGGAATGATAGGCTCGACGAGGATTTATGTGACAACAGACTTGTCAACTTGTCCTATTTCAGTACTAGCAAATCCATTCCTTAACAAGAAAGCATCCCAACAATCGCCATTTAACTTCAACTGATGAACCATAATAATTTTAATCAAACAGTGGTGGAACAGGCTGGAGTTGGCTTTCTTCCTTTTAAAATGATTTGCCATTTTGTATAAACTATGAAGGAGAAAATAGGGCATGTTTAAGGAAAAATCGATAAAACTCATGAGCAGCCGTAAGTGATATAAGAAAACCAAACCATATATACCCTCACAGGTAACGAACTGCTTGACAATAGCTAACAGATCATGCCATCTAGGTTTTAGAGATGTAATGGGCATACCTTTGTCGCAGCTGGTAATCTTCCTTGAGGTAAACAACAGTAACCAGGGAACTCCGTCAACCTTTGAGTTTTTAAACCATTTTTGTCCCACGGCTGGCAAACTAGTGGCTGAGCTAATGAAATCTTCGTTTAACTAAAGCTGGACGTCTCCAACTTTATCTCTGCAACCATCGAACGTTAGCGCAAATTGTTTAGCAACTGCCAGGTTAAAACCCTCGAACTTCTCAACAAAGACCTACCAACCATTCCTCTCTAAGTCTTCTTGGGCATTATCAAACAACAACAAAGTCTGGACACCGTTGGGTTCAATTCTCACTACAAGATCCATGGCTAATAGCACAAAATTAACAGGGTATTCAGCGATAGGGTTTGACAGGATAGAAACAGAGCCATTTACCCCGAGCTTCCCCAACACAATGCAAAGGGAACTCGAAATGCAAGGGAGGAGCATTAATGCTATGCGTGCAAGGACAGTGGTGTAGATCGAGGCCATGCAAGAACATTATATTAGGTTGTACTTGGAACGACACATTGGTGTAATGGTACATACAAATCATAACAGTTAAAAAAAACATTATATGCATATCCAAAAATTCGATCAAAATGTCAAATAGACCATTGCATATCCACGATTTGACCAAAAAAATCAATATGTTGAATAAACCATTGCATCAAAGATTTTATAAATCAAAACCATATTAACAATAGTCAAATGCATAAATGGGTGGTGTTTTGATACATATGTAACCAGTGGTGTGTTTGAGTCCAAGGAGTTATAACCATGTAAAAAATTAGGTTCATGATAAACCAAATGAACATTAACCCTTTGATGTAATCAACTTGAATTCCAACTGTGGGTTTTCACGCTTGCAGTCGTGAAAACAAAAAAGAAAAGAAGGTACACAAAAAGCAAAGGATAATGGTGTCGTTTAATGAGAAAAGTTGCGACGAGTAATGAGGGTTTAAAAACCCTGTGTAGGCAGCTTGTAAAAAAAATATAGAGATTAATATGGTTGCCAACAATGGCGACACACTGGTATAAGCAATTATCTCTACCAAACGAACAAGTCCAGATTAATATAATGAGAAAAAATCCAACTTGAAAACAAACAGAAAATTGTTTAAACATCATTATCAATCATAAAAAATTCCATTTTCAGATTGCTTGTTATTTTAAAAGATGAAGACTGATGACAATCTTAACAAAAGCGAGTCACGATATTAAGGTTAAAATCTCCAATACTGTTGACAGAGCCATTGTTGCCAGCAGGCGTCCATATCCTCGACAGGGATGCCATTTAACCCACTCCAATATCTGTATCCTACCAAGAAGTTCCAGATCAGAACGAAGGACATTTAAGGTAAAAAGATTCCATATCTGAGAATTTTCATATCCCTGACATTGCTTCGTTGCCAGCGGGACTGTTCAGTACCCCGGCGAAGTTATCTTCGCGTCGTGCATGCATTTACTCGCTTCCAGTAGACCTATTCAGTATCCCAGCAGGTTTACAAGCACTTCCCACAGCTCTTTGAATATTTATTTAGTTTTAAAGATATTTAATTGAGCAGGGTGACGCTGAAAATCCTGATGTTTTGGACATATTTTAATAAATTACAGACCTTGAGAGAATTTTTAACTGTCCTTCATTAAGATCTAGAGATAGTTTCTTGATAAACTAACCTTCAAAGGCGGGAATACATCTTTGAGTTTTTCTCTTAAGGAACAGGGAAAACGTAAGAATAAATGGATGATCATGAAAAGATTTCAGTTATATATTGAAATCAAGAAACGCCTTTCAAACAACAAGATTTATTTAACATGGCTGTAAACTTCAGAAAAATATCATAATTGATGTTTAAACAACCTTCAATAGTCATATCATAGGAGAAATTTTTCTGTTCTCTTTGTCTAAACAGTTCATGATGCAGGTATATGTGTTTCAAAAATAAAAACTGGTAAGCATAAGGGAAGAATCAAAACCAAAACAGCAAAGAAAAATGAAAAGCAAATAAAGGAAAAATATTTACACAGTGTACATAGGATTTTCATCAAGTGAAATACCTTTTTAGAGCTTGGTCATTCACCGGATAGGTGTCTGGTTATCCCTCTAGACTCTGTAATCGAAAGGAGCTGGGACCCAATTTCTCAGTGATAAAAAATGGTCCTAGCCATAAGTTATGAAACTTCATATGCTCTCCCTTTCCCTCATGTGGTTTATCCCATTTTAGGACAAGGTCACCTACTTCAAAGTTTCTGTCAGAGGCAGAATTAAAATCAAACCAGCTTTTAACCACGATTTGATGCTGATCCAATTTTTGTTTCACTTGAGCCCTCACTTCCTCTAATTTTAACAATGTGTTAATTCGATTCTCCAAAGGGGGACAGTCCTCTTCTTGTATTTTCTGCGATAGCTACAGTGAGGGAAGAAGAATATGTGGTGGTATAATTTCCTCTCTATCGTAAACGAGAAAGAAGGGAGAGTTACCCACAACAGTTTTTGGAGTCACTCTATCAGCCCAGATTGCATTTAACAGTGCATTATGTCAATTTTTATGGTTTTCAGATACCATTCTCTTGATAATTTTAATCATATTTTTATTAGTTGATTCTGCCAATCCGTTGCCTTGAGGGTAATATCTAGCAGAATATTTTAATTTAATTCCTTTTTATAGAGAGAAATTACCGATCTCAAGAGATGAAAAATAGGAAGCGTTATCAAATACTAGACAGTCAGGGATACCAAAACGAGTAATAATATTTGAATTCAAAAAGGAAATTACCTGACTGGTATTTACAGCTTTTAATGGGGCAACTTCGGACCACCTAGTGAAGTAATCCATGGTTGTTATGATAAAATTATGCTACTGTGAGGATGGCGGATTGATCAGGCCTGTAATATCAAGACCCCACTGCTGAAAAGGGGAGTCTACTGAAACAGGCTGCAGAGGGAAGGTTGGTTTCTGTATCCGTCCGGACGCTTTTTGACAAATAACACACTTGTGACACAAAGCATGAGCATATTTAAAAAGTGTAGGCCAGTAATAACCTACTCTTAATACTTTATGGGCAGTGGTATCTCCACCAAAATGCCCACCAGCTTCTCCTGTGTCCAATTCTAATAAGACTTTTTTTGCTTCATCTTTCTCAAGACAAAGCATTAGTACTCCATCAAAATTTTGACGAAACAAAATACCATTAATCAACTGAAAGGAAGAAGATTTCAATATTAGTGCTCTTCTTTTAGTGGGATCCAGGTGACAGGGAGCTGACCCGTGTTCAAGACAGAATTTCATATCATCATACAGGGACTAACAGGGTTTTGTGCACAACAGATTAAATTTTAGTAGTGTTGTCCTGGATTTGACATATCATTTTCCTCTTGTTGTCTTGCCATTGAGTCAACGACTAACTTGCATATACCTTGTCCTCTCACTCTTTTTGTTGGGGTGATTTCTATGTCATACTCTTGCAAGGATGTGACCTAGTTTGCCCTCTTTTCGCCTAGTTCTTTTTGTACTAACAGATTTCTGACAGTCGGGTAAGGGACAATGATTTTCGTCCTAGATTTCAAAAGATAAGATCAGAAGTTATTTACTGCTTTAAAAACAACATAGGCTTGTTGTTATACTACTGGGTAATTAAGTTCTGCCCCTTTGAAGGCTGAGCTCATGAAGGCAATTGGGACTTCATTGTTTTTAGTGTTCTTTTGAGTTAGGACAATGGTGTAAGAGTGGTAAGAAGCGAATGTGTAGAGAGTGAAGTCTTGCGAAAAGTCGGGGCTCATCAGAGAAGGAGCATCTACTATGGCCTTCTTTATTAAATTAAAAGCCTGGTTTTCTAAAGGTCCCTAACGATATTGTACACCCTTTTTTATTAGGTTTTGTAATGGTCTCACCATTTCTGAAAAACTGGAGACGAATCTCCTGACAAAGTTTATCTGACCTAAGAAAGATTGCATAGAATTTTTTGACGAGGGAGGGGGGAGTTTCAAAATGAATTGAGTTCTTTCAGGGTCAATAATCATCCCTTCGCTTGATACAATAAATCCTAAGAGCTTACCTTGTTCTAATGCAAAGATAGATTTTTTAGGATTCAAAGAAATGTCGTACTTACGACATCGCTGTAGAACGGATCTTAAATGAGCTAGATGATCTGCTTTGTTTTTCGAGAATACAGTAACGTCATCCAGGTAAACTATGACAGATTGATTGATTAAGCCTCAGAAACCGATGTCCATCACTCTCTAGAAAGTGGCGCCAACATTTATGAGTCCAAAGGGAATCTTCCTATAAGCGTAGGTGCCCCATGGAGTGCAGAAGGTGGTTTTAAGTTGATCTGGAGGGGACATCAGGACTTGGTTATACCCTGAAAAACCATCCAATAAGGATAATCTTATAGAACCAGATACCTGTTGAAGGATCTGTTCCATGGGTGGGACGCGGTAATTGTCTTTATCAGATGCTCGATTAAGATTTTAGAAATCAACACATAGTCGGATTTCACCACTCTTCTTCTGGGCAGGGACAAGATTAGAGACCCATTGCGTGTGCCTAACTGGGAAGATTATCTAAGCATTCATGAGTTTATTTAATTCCTTCTTGACAGTTGGTTCGAGTTTTGGATGCATTTTCCTTAACTTTTGTTGAAAAGGTAAGGTTTGGGGATTCATAGGAATGACATGTTGTATGATGTTAGGATCAAAGGTTTTTAGGTCGTCGTACATCCAAGAAAAAACATCTTTGAATTCCTTAAACAATTTAATAAACATTGTTTTTTTCTTATTCAGAACATCCTACCCCTAAATTAATGCAATGTGGGTTTTCGTTAGTTCCCAAGTTTACTTTTTCATGCGTTAAAGAAGAACTATTCGTTTTACAGTTCACTGATTTTTTGAACTTGTTCTGAAGATCATAAAATTTTTCTAATCTAACTACAGATTTAGGGATAGAATTTACCATGTCTGATGAAGATTCAGGAGATCTCGGATCTGGTATTACCGTGAAGTCACGAAGATTTTCGTCATGAGTACCTTCGTCAATTACTACGCCCTGGAAAGTTTCTTCCATATGTAGGAAACTTATCATCTGTTGATCGTCATCGAAGACTCTTCAATTTGTGATGTTGTTGGGGATGGATGGTCTGAACAACAGTTCGACAGAGAATGCATTCGGAGACAAGCCTTCTGCAGGAAAAAGTTTCGAAGCTACATTAGCTAACAAGTCGGCTTCCGAATTATTCAATCTAGGAATAGAATTTATGTTAAATGAAGAAAACTTATTCACCAAATTCCATACCTCAGATTGGTAGCTTTTAAGGTGCGGAGATAAACAGTGGATATAATTTTTTACCTGTCTAACCACAATTTCTGAATCGCCAAAGACAGTCAAATTTTGAACGTTCATATCTAATGTTTTACTGAGTCCTTGCAATAAAGCCTCATATTCTGCTATGTTGTTTGTACATTCAAACTCTAACCTACATGCAATCAGGGTTTTGTTACCTGTTGGATCAATAATCACGCAGCCCGCACCAACTTCTTCCTTGGATTTTGACCCGTCAAAGTAAAGAGACCATATTTGATTTTTTTTGGGTGGAAGTTGTTGGCTGCATATATGTCACAATTTCAGACTGTTGTTTTGGGTTAGTGATAGTGGAAGTTTCAGCCATGAAATTGCCGAGAAAGGTATCCATCCCTTGTATTTCGAGTGAATCGGTAGAAGGTGTAAATGGTTCATTGGGATCATTTAAATCTGTCACTGTGAACTTTATGTAATGTTCATGATTTACCTTGATTCTGTTGGGATTTCCATTCTTGGGTAGCCACAAGTGAGACCAATCTGTCGTGAAATAGCCGTGTAGCTCTTCTAACCAGTCTCTTCTTAAAAACTAACCATAAAATTCTGGTATATATACAACAATAATATCAATCACTTGATGAACTTTAGGGTTAGACGACAATCTTATAAGCACATTCCTTAATTCGCCTATAACTTTAACACTAGTTCGATCAAGTTGGACGATCTTTAAGGTGGATGGTTGAACTTCAACATTAATATTCTGACATACAGACCATGTCATTATGTTGGATCATGCTCCTGAATCTACCATACAATCATGCACGTTCCTATTGAAGATTTCAAAAGTTAACAAAAATGGAGGGACATTTTTGCGAGTACTAATGGTGGAAGCTTGTTGCTTTTTACCCGCAGCCTCTAAAACTAATTTATCTACATTTGTTACATTATTTACAGGAAGTTCTTTTTTATCATGGGAATCAGAAGTAATCTTGGTGGAGGCCTTCTGATGAACTTTGGGGTTGTTCTGAAAACCTTTGTTTCTACTTGGATTGTCGTTTTTGCTGTTCTCTGTGATATTCTGTAACATTTTTTGTAACAGAAATGGGAATTTTAATAATTCATAAACAGAAATGTTAGCCCTTAACTTTTTTAGATCTTCAACTAGATCATAATCTAAGCTTGGGTTCACATAATTTTATTTAGTCTCAGTTGTTTTAGACTGTTTTGGGGGCAAATTCATAGTGTTTTCAGAAGAAGGCTTGTTTGTTGTCTTACTCCTAGTATTGTAAGGATAAACTGTCTCGAAATTAGCTTCAAAAATGCTATCGGAGAAATGTCCAAAAATTTTCGGAGAGGATTCATCTTCTTCTACTGTTTCTTGTTCAACTACTTCCTCAGGGATCTCAGGAGGCATCAAGTTATCCCATGCTTCTAGAATCATTTGAATAGAAAATTGCAGGCTTTCTAGATTTAGGCCTTCAGTATTTGAATTAGGTCGGTTGATGGGAAAAGTCTTCCTAAACAGGGGTTTGTAAGGCCCTTTGCTCAAAGAATCTTCTTCAGCTGTCCTTTTCAAATATATAACTTGATTTGAAAGTTTTAGAATGAATTTTTGTAATTTTTCTAGATCAGAGCTTTCCAGTTGTGCTTTGTTTTCGGTAGGTCTAGGGAGGATTTTGATTTTCTTTTTGGAAGATGAACTAGTCTCTATTTCATTGCTAGTATTGTCTTTTAAGCTGAGAGTGTCTTTTAAGCTGAGAGTGTGAGACAATGTGGCTTTCTTAGATCTCTTTACCCAAATGGATATACTTTGATGTAAGGATTTCATATAGTATGCTATGATAAGATTCTCAGCAGGCATCGAATCCATAGGGATTCGGTTCTTTAGTGTTAAGAATCATTGGTTAAAGTCTTTGATTTTCTCTGTGGGGTTCATTCTTAAACTAGAAATCTCCATGACTAGAACTTTTGGGGACTTGTCATCTCCAAACTTCTCAAGGAAACAAGATTCAAACTTCTCCCATGACACGATGGTATGGGGTTGTTGGGCAAAGTACCAGGTAGAGGCATTGCCCTCGAAGGTGTAGGGAAATAATCTATAGACTACGTCTTCGTGCTTGACATTACGGAGTCTAATGGCTAACATAAACTTTTTGATGTGATCTTCGACGATCTGTTTAGAGTCTAGGTCAAATTTAGGGAGCCACTTCTCCAGGTGTTTGGGTAAGGGATGTTGAGGCCCGGGTACAGCCACTGCATCTTGCTCGAGCCAGGGTTTGGCAGGATTGTTTTGGTTGGCCATTGGTGTGGGTGGTGTCGAAGGCTAGGATGAGGAACTACCTTCTTCAGAGGATTCTTCTCTAGAAGAAGAAGGGGATTAAGGAGGTGGTGAGGGTGGAATACCAGATCCTCCTGTCACAAGAGTGAGGATTGGATCTGTAGGGTTTAAAGTGAGGTTAGTGCCTCCAATTTGTTCTCTGATATCAAAGAAATTTGATGGTTGCTCCAAAGGTCAGTTTGGTTGTATTAAACAGGCGAAGGCACTATGTGTTCTTATGAGAGATTGTCGGACAATCTCTTGTACGTCACCACTTGTAGGATTTGGAGTTACTGGTTCAACTGTGATCTGTAGATCATCATTTGATGTGGTTGCTGTTTGAGGGACAATGTTGTCGTTTGAATGACTTCTTGTCACTATAGGTGAGCGGGTAGGTGGTGGAGGAGTCTTGCGACCACCTCATGCCATTAATAATTTTCAGGCCCTCCTTCTAGCGCCATTTGTTGACGGGTGAAATTGACTGCTCATCAACTGGAGGAGTGAATCCGGTCTGGGGTTGTCTAAATAACCCAAGCCATTTGGATTAATCCACTCCGACGGGTTTAGCGGCTCCGTTAGCCAATCTAAGTCCTAAGAAAGTGAAAAAACAAAAACTAAAGAAACTAACTAAATGAAAAACAGTTGCTAAAAACTATATACAAGTCTAAAATATATTCACAATTTACTAACTAATAGAATAATAGTTCTACTTATTAAATGTACATTGTATTGATATATTTATATCTCTAATATATGTACAATATTCACAAAATGCAAATTTTGATCGAAATATGCCAAATTCATATATGAATTGATTTATGACAGCGAAGCTATCGTTCAGTGTTTTTGATTTTTTTTTTAAAACTTTTATAAATAAGAAATGAAATGGCAGCTATCTAGTTGAGAAATAAAAATAAAAATCAATACAATGTATTTAGACTACTGGAAATTCTTATATTAATTAAACTAATAAAATGAAACTATCAAACTAACCTGTAATCGCATCTCCTATGTGTCCTGTGCATAACATCTACGTTTGTTGTTTGATGAGGCCAACCTGCACCAGATTTTCCAAATGCTTCTCATAAAGGGGAAGCAATAATGGTTGAATGCTAATCACAAAACAAGTAAGATATGTAGCAGTAGCAATTTATAATTTGACAAATGACTATATTAAGATAAATCTGCATTGAAAATTTGCATATAACTGCTCATTGAATAAAGAAGATTAACCTTATAATCATCAAATTATAACAGATTAATTGTTGTATATAAAATGAGAGATATAAAACATAGACACTATATAAATCCCATCACATCAACCTGTAATAAATCATGATATCTAAAGTATTCACAATTTGATTACAAATCAAAATGAGAAAAACTTGAACAAAAATATGATATATCGAAGCTAAAGATGTGCAAATATCCACTTTCATTCAAGTYTGTCAATCACAAATCCATAGTTTCTGCTCCCAGGCAGCGATGGTCCTTAGTTTACAAAACAATACATTTATAAAGGCCACAGGATCAAAACATTTCCTATGGAAATCATCAAATTTGTTCCAAAAATTGGGGGGAATAGAATCTCCCAAATTCCCATTGTTATCAAAACTAACAGCCTATTCTAAAACCATGTAAAGAAATAGCATGTTCAGAGATGCCACTAGTGATTCAATCTTCTTTAGAAATCGTATGTACCTGTAAACGCACAAGAATACACGATTTCAGATTGCATTTTAGTTGTAAAATCAAAGAATTCAAATTTTAGTAACTAGCTACAGAATCTCACGATTTTGTAGCTAGTTATTATTATAACCAGAATCGTGTTTTATCAAATCAATCAAAACAGAATAGATGCAATTT
>JZKD02S2012148.1:436132-471772 GCA_000966675.3 Picea glauca
AAATCATGATATCTAAAGTATTCACAATTTGATTACAAATCAAAATGAGAAAAACTTGAACAAAAATATGATATATCGAAGCTAAAGATGTGCAAATATCCACTTTCATTCAAGTCTGTCAATCACAAATCCATAGTTTCTGCTCCCAGGCAGCGATGGTCCTTAGTTTACAAAACAATACATTTATAAAGGCCACAGGATCAAAACATTTCCTATGGAAATCATCAAATTTGTTCCAAAAATTGGGGGGAATAGAATCTCCCAAATTCCCATTGTTATCAAAACTAACAGCCTATTCTAAAACCATGTAAAGAAATAGCATGTTCAGAGATGCCACTAGTGATTCAATCTTCTTTAGAAATCGTATGTACCTGTAAACGCACAAGAATACACGATTTCAGATTGCATTTTAGTTGTAAAATCAAAGAATTCAAATTTTAGTAACTAGCTACAGAATCTCACGATTTTGTAGCTAGTTATTATTATAACCAGAATCGTGTTTTATCAAATCAATCAAAACAGAATAGATGCAATTTTAGAAAACAAATCTTGTATTCTAATTCAAAACAAAAACAAAATCATCTTAAAATTATTTTTAAAATACCATACCTCAGATTCAAGGATTCGTTTTAATCAAGCAATTTTCGAATTCACAATGGCAGTGGCCGCTTCCACGTTCTTAAAAAAAAAAGAGCCTGTGGTTTTTTGTCTTTTATCATTAGATTGAGCTACATTTTGCAATCTGTCATTTTCTTTTGTTAGCACATTCACTAAGTCCTCCAAGGACTTGATCCAAGACTAAAGCAAAGGCACGTCTCTGTAATACCGGTCGAGCCACAACTGACATTCGTTGCACTGTGGCCGAATAGACTGTGTATTAACAGGTGGGCAACTTTTCATTTGACTTGTAGGTTCTCTGTCGAGTTTGATTCTAGGGAAGTCGGGGTCATATTTAAGACATGGTGGAAGGTTCATCACAAAATCATAGGGTTTAACTGAGAAAAGTCCATATGAATATGGATACTCTTTAGTTAGAAACCATTCAATTTCAGAATCAGAATCCTTGCTTAATAAAATTTGGTTTTCGTGTGCATTTTCCTTAGGTTTATTTTGGGCACATCGTGAAACCCAATGCGCATCCCTTTTACCATTGTAATTGATATCACTGTTACCTTTACACTTTTTCTTTGCAGACTTTTTAACAGGCTTACCACCATCTTTTGGATATGAATCAGGCAGAGTGTCGGGTTGGGTAATGTCCAGGTAGGTTGAGGGTTCAACAGAGGGAAAGAGCAAAGGAGGGGGAATGACAGGCTCGACGAGGGTTTCTATAACAACGGACTTGTCAACTTTTCCTATTTCAGTACTAGCAAAACCATTCCTTAACAAGAAAGTGTCCCAACAATCGCCATTTAACTTCAACTGATGAACCATAATAATTTTAATCAAACAGTGGTGGAACAAACTGGAGTTTGCTTTCTTCCTTTTAAAACGCTTTGCCATTTTGTATAAACTACGAAGGAGAAAATAGGGCATGTTTAAGGGAAAATCGATAAAACTCATGAGCAGCCGTAAGTGATATAAGAAAACCAAACCATATCTACCCTCACAGGTAACGAACTGCTTGACAATAGCTAACAGATTGTGCCATCTAGGTTTTAGAGTTGTAACGGGCATACCTTTGTCGCAGCTAGTAATCTTCCTTGAGGTAAACAACAGTGACCAGGTAACTTCGTCAACCTTTGATTTTTTAAGCCATTTTTGTCCCGCGACTGGCAGACCAATCGCTGAGCTAATGAAATCTTCATTTAACTCAAGCTGGATGTCTCCAACTTTAGGTCTGAAACCATCGAACGTTAGCGCGAATTTTTGAGCAACTGCCAGGTTAAAACCCTTGAAATTCTCAACAAAGACCCGCCAACCATTCCTCTCTAAGTCTTCTCGGGAATTATCAAACAACAAGAAAGTCTGGACACCATTGGGTTCAATTCTCACTACAGGAGCCATGGCTAATAGCACAAAATCAATAGGGTATTCGGCGATAGGGTTTGACAGGATCGCAACAAAGCCATTTACCCCGAGCTTCCCCAACACAATGCAAAGGCACCTTGAAATGCAAGGGAGGAGCATTAATGCTATGCATGCGAGGACAGTGGTGTAGATCGAGGCCATGCAAGAACATCATATCAGGTTGTACTTGGAATGACACCTTGGTGTAATGGTACATACAAATCATAACAGTTAAAAAAAACATTATATGCATATCCAAAAATTCGATCAAAATGTCAAATGGACCATTGCATATCCACGATTTGACCAAAAAAATCAATATGTCGAATAAACCATTGCATCAAAGATTTTATAAATCAAAACCATATTAACAATAGTCAAATGCATAAATGGGTGGTGTTTTGATACATATGTAACCAGTGATGTGTTTGAGGCCAAAGAGTTATAACCATGTAAACAATTAGGTTCATGATAAACCAAATGAACATTAACCCTTTGATGTAATCAACATGAATTCCAACTGTGGGTTTTCATGCTTGCAGTCATGAAAACGAAAAAAAAAAGCAGGTATGCAAAAAGCGAAGGATAATGGTGTCGTTTAATGAGAAAAGTTGCGACGAGTAATGAGGGTTTAAAAACCCTATGTAGGCGTCTTGTAAAAAAAGATAGAGATTAATATGGCTGCCAACAAGGTCATCATCGCCATGTATTTAAACTATGGTTCCAAAGAAGATATGGAATAAATTCCATTGTTGTCTGCCCTGAACTTTGCTGGGTGTGAGACCCACTCCTTAATCAAATAAGATAAACTTTTCGTGTATTGCTTGCATTCCTTCTTTTTAAAACCATCTAGAAACTCTGCATTGTATGAGAAGTCTGACATGGGTGGTAATTTGTATATAACCTATAATATTTCTGGTCTGAAGGTCCCAGCAGTGACCCCCTTCTCGTTGATGATGGTTCTGGTAGGGATGTCTACATGATCTAGCGCCCATCGAAACATGTCATAGTAAGGTAGAAGACGCGGTCGGGCTGCTACTTTGTGCATTTCTGCCTGGATGATGATCTTGTATTTGGTAGTCATGTCGTCTATCCCATTGTCACTGGAATCATCCAAGTAGTTCACCAATTGTGATTGCAACACCTCCGAGACGTATGACCAAGTTTGTACGCAATCAACGCTTCGAGGTGAAGTATCTGAAATATTATTAGAACCTTTTCCTGAAACCTCTGCGCTTGCCTTGGATACTTTTCATGGGGCCATGACAGGGGATTGTAACTTTGCTCTTATGCGATAAAAATGCATATGCATATAGAAGTTAGCTTACTGAGAAAAACTTCTCTGTGTGGGATAGAGATAAACTCTATGAATAAAATAGGAAGTAAAAGATCTATATCTTCGACCATTTAACACATCGATGTCCTTACGGATAGAACGGTCCAATTGTAATTAGATAGAGATTTTGGCAATAAAAACCATATCCTTACTTTGCCATTTCACCTTATTTCCAATTAATTCCATAAAATTCGACAGTTCGTGGCACAAGTTGGCGTAAGGAACATTTGGAATTACCTTGTAAATTGTGCATTATTATCATTTGCATTAAACACTGATTAGGCTAGCTTGGCTTCCTTAATCAGGATTTAGATCAACATTTCAACGTTTTCCGTATCGAGACTTTTAACTCTGACAATTCGAGCCTCTGAAACCCGAGATTGCGATGATTAGATTTTGTTAAGTGAGGACATAATCAGATTAAGTGTTTTATTAATCATGTTTTAATTTATATCACGACTTCGCAGCTCGGGGCTTCGAGGGTATAGTTTCGGGGTGGAACGTATGCTGAGTCAAGAAATCCCGAGAGGCTTTAACCATGGTCAGATTAAACACTCTGGATGTTAACCTGGGTTACTTATGTGAGGATCTCGCAGCTTTGTCTTTCGGGGTTATGATGGTAATGTTTTATAAGAGAGTAAACGCCGAGACGCGAAATCCCGACAGCATTTCACTGGGGTTTACATGGTCCCACTCTTAGCTTTCACCTGAGGTAAGCTTTTGAAACTTTTTGCGACCTCGCACATCGGGGTTTGTAAATATTGTGACTTTTAACTTCCTAAGAGCGATATTCCAAGGTACGAAAAGAAACAACCTTTGTTTCATGATAAAAGTGGTAACTTATGAAACATCACCTCTCCCGCTATTTCGCATGTCGAGACTACTGATATTTTCAGTAGGTGAATGTCACGAAGCAAAAAAGAACTTAAGAACCAACATTTTACCTTTAAAATAGATTTGAACCAAATAAAAAAAGGTGGCTCCAACACCTTCATTGGGAGGAATAGGACTATTCAAAGGAAAGTTGATAAACCTATGTGAAAATATTACCCAGATATCTATAAGTGCCAAGGGAACTTCAACAAGGGAAGAATTTGAAGTTGTTAAATTTATTGAGGACAATGCTCCATTTACTATATTTCTTGGAAAACCTTGGATTGAAAGAGATTAGTCCAGAAGGGAAGAAAAACAAGTCTTAGAACAAAAGAAGCAAGAGCTAAAAGATTTCATGACTAGGAGGATTGCACACTTGATTGAAGAACAAGAGAACTAAGAGAAGCTACTTAAAACCAAAGACTAGAATGTCGAAGCTGGAAGAACACTAGAAGACCCACAAAAGATTGCAATACCTTATCCAGATACACATGAAGTATTACCCCTGATTTCTAGGAGAGAATCTCAACAACGCGAAGTTACTATGCCAAAAGAAGATAAGAATCAGAATGGAAAAAGGAATTCTGATATGAAGCTCACCGGAAAGAAGGCTAGAAAACTAAGTAAGAGGAGAGCTAAGATTGAAAAGTTACAGAAGGTTCCAGAGGGAACTTCACAGAAGGAAAATTTACAAAATTGGAGCTTTGCAAGAATACCAGAACAACATCACATGGCACTTTGCCATGGCGAAGAAATATATCCGTTAGAGACAGTATAACCATTCTCCTGATGCCTCAAATGGGAAGAAAGGCATTAATGGTTAGACATCTTGCCACCAGATCGTTGGTACCACACCATAATGGACATAATGAGTTAATGAAGGCTTCTTACCCATTGTAAGAGATCTGTTACCAAGTATATATTTATCTCGTCACGCCATGCACCGAGAACAGTTTTGCTAACCATGAATTTGAGCCCACAGATTAGTTGATTTTCACACAGTGATCATCGCACTTTTTCCATCTATCCCATTGCATTGAGAGATTACTCTTCGACCCTGAGATTTTCAAACCCAAGCGTGTATGTCGAATGAGTTCAGTGTGGAAGAGAAAATTGTTGAGGAAGTTCTCATCGACCTCATGACTGAAAGAGAAATGTCAATGTCTGCAGGTATACAAGCATCATCAATGAGAGGACTGCAAGCCTCTCTGTCAACTTCTCGCGGAGTCAGATCATCCCGACCATCAGCAGAAAAGAAAACCAAACACAGAGATTACCTAGCCAATGCGAAGTTGATCCCATCTGTATTACCTGACTATATCCTGTCTCTAGCCGACGTGGTAAGTCATGATAGTGTACCCATAGATTTTGAGTACACCATGGTTACTGTGTACTTCTTGAAGAGGATACGCACAGTTTGAGCATAGCAGGACAAGATCGCAGCATTGAAGTTCAATGAATTCAACCTCAGAGATCGTAAGAACCACAACATGCTTTCCCCATACAAATACCTAACCAGGACAAAGGGAAAGAACTCAAACATCATCCCTCGGCCATGGATGATGAACCTTGCATAGTCCACTTTGTTAAATGTCATGAAAATCCCACACTTTGAAAGACACTAGGAAGTCAACACCTATGTCAAGATGATACTGTCATGTTACCATGGCGTCTATTTATGGCTAGACCATCGTATTACAGTTGATCCAATGTTGATCCATAATATCACAGGGTTAAGTATGCAAGGACTTGACCCACAGGATTTCTACCCAGGGAAGGCCATAGATCATGTGCTAGCACATAATATTAAAGACACATACGACAATGTCGAGAAAATGACGCAAGGCTACAAGGTAGCTCCATACAGAATGGGGCAGTTCTCCTAGCATGTTAGTTAATAGCTGGAAAGAGGTTACGCAAGAACTGACCCACACAGGTCACGGGATTTGTCGTCGACCTCGCAAGGAAGTGTGTAGAGGGCTTACAGATGAACTGGGCGAAGTACCTAGTCAACCAACTTGAACTAGAATATCGCGAAGCGTAGGATTAGGGCCTACAAGTTTCACTTTAGATGGCTCCTAATCCTCATTGCCTTTGTTTCCTAGGAAATGTTGGAAGATGATACCTTCCCGGATATTGAACCATTTGAGCCGCTTGCCACGAAGTTTGCTACCCTTTGGTATTCGAGTGATATGAACAAACAGTGGAAGTCAAATGATGTTTTTCATACCTATTACCTTAATCTAAAGAGAGTCATCGAAGCTGATCCTCTAATGAATCTGAACACCTTACAGAGGTTCTAAACCCCGATTAAGTTTAGCGCAGATAGGCATTTCATTTACATTACATCACGAACCGATGAGCACAAGGAACATCTCCAGTTGTACTATAAACTTACAGAAGATGACTTGAAGGAGATCACTAAATACTGGTCCATGGATATCCTTATCCCCGCTGACCCTGCAAAGATGTCTGATCATGAACTGGACAACTTAGAGACCACTCATAAAGAAAAGGATACACCTGGAACTAGTAGAAGATAGAATACTGAAGAGGTCCAATATTTAAGCAGTGCCTCAGGGAAGACTTCTTCCATATCACCTGAGTGAGGAGGCGATGGTGATGTATAAGAGATGAAGGAAAGAGAATATGAACAAAAGAAAGGAGAAGTAACACTTCCCAGAGATGAGGCTGACCCCTTGAAGAAGAGGAAGGTTTCTCCCCCAAAACATTCTTCTCGGAAGAAATCAAGAGCCACCATGACCAAGATGCAGACTACACTTACTCCTGATGACTTTGACTTCATCATAGCAACTCTAAATGATGCTTCACTAGAAATCTCAGAGAAAAAAGGAGTAAAGTAGGAGGAAATGTATGATAGAATTGAGGTCGAGCTCCGAGGGGTACAACAGGCTCTTCAGTCCAGTCGCATAGTCTCCACTGCGCCCCTACCATTGGGATAACAAGAATTGGGAGATGAGCTAGCCCAACTTCACCGCCTAGCAGATGCAACTGAAGTTCGCCTTCAACAAGAACAAGAGGAAATAGAACAAGCCACCCAGGCTTTGACACAAGTACAAGGAGTACTTGTAGAACAACGTCTATTTGTAGATCAGGAGAATACTTCTCTCCAGACAAAGTTTGACGAGGCGAAAGCGCAAATGCATCAAGAAAAGGAACAGTTGCTCACATGACAACTCGAGGTAAAAGAAGTAGTCAACAGAGCACTTCGCTCTATGACAGGCATAGAGCCACGGGCAGAAGATCGGGTTGAGAATCAAGTAGAGCAGTTTGCAGAATCCATCCAACAGCTACAACAAAGAATAGCATATTTAGAGCTCCGCACAGTGCCTAGCACTCCGCAGGATGTCAGAGATTAAAGAGAAGTGACTGCCCGGAGCACAATCGAGAGAATAAAATATTTTTCCATGGAATGCAAGAAACTCAGTGACTGCAGTGCCCAAACTTACGAGAAACTCAATGAGAATGCATAACTAAAGGCACTGGAGTCGTAGCTCCAGCAGGCGAAGCAACAAGAAGAGACAATACTGGCATAGTTGAAGCCCCTCTCAGCTATGGAAAGGATGAAACGATCCCAGAAGCAGCGCACTTCCTAGCAACAAGTTCACATCGTTTAGAGCAAAGTCATGGAAGTGACCCAAAGAATCCAACCTGTACAGGATGAGGCTTACCAAATTTTCATAGAGATAGAAGACCGAGGAGAAAAAATGGAGCAAGTTGTTGCTGCAGCAGAACAACACCTAGAAGGACCCATGAACGAGGCAATCATCCAAGAGTTCACTGAACAGAAGGTCGTGGCACAACAAAAAGTCAAAGAATCTTGATCCAAGCTCGAGGTTTTCGAAGTAGAAATACCCAGATCAAAGTGACTCAGGACGAGTCACAGGTGAGTGTTGGGGGCCTGTTGGACCTTGACCAAGTTTTGAGAGATCCTTGGTCAAGTTTGACCTATTTTGGGACTTCGACAGCCTATCGAAGGAGGAGTGCAAGATGAAGCAGATATCGTGGAATCTCGACCTCTTTTTGGGTTCTTTTTGGGGTTTGGGATTATGTAATGGGTATGGGATGTTGGCCCATGGGTTTACCCATGTTTAGGCCTATTTTGTAAAAGTATAAATAGATGTCTAGGCAATGTAAGGAGGGGCATCTATGTGATGTTAGGCCAATGTGCTAAGTTCTAGTGATCAATCTATGTGATTGAAGGATTGTAAGTGCATTGTGCATACTATGTGAAGCTTGCAGAGCTGAGTGCAAGTGACTGTAGAAGGCTTAGTGCTATAACCTAGCTAATGGAAGGAGGATCTGGCGAGGTGCACGCAAATCTCCTGTCCTATGTGGAGTAGGAATTTTGAGGCTCTATGCATGTAACTGATTAACGAAAGATAATATAAAGAAGAAGAGTTGGTGGACATAGCCCCAGGGGCAGTGAACCATGTATATGTTGTGTTGCTTTGCTTTGTGCGTTGTGTTGGTGTGTTTATGTGTAACTTGCTAGGATATAGATGAATGTTAGATAGAGCTGATGTTTCTTTGTGCTTATAAAAGAGAATAAATGTTAGATATGACCTATGTGAGTATTCTTAGTGCCTAAATCTGCTAGATCTAATATGTTCCTTTTATGCTAAGTGCTATTATATGTGGATCTGGTTGAATACTGCGATGCTCTGTAATTAGGGTTTGTCTGCACTGTTAGTAAGAACCGCATTTTAATGAATGTTTACTGCTAAGTGATATGTTAAGTGTTATAATAACATATATGTGTCCCAGCTAAGGTTGCAGACCTCTGAGTCTAGCAACCACCCCTGCCTCTACCTCAGGTGAGACTTCATCTGCTTCGTAGGTGTTACTGAAAGGGCCGGTAGTTAGGGTTTTGTTGGTGCATTTTTGTAGCGTTGAACCCTGGTTTTGCCCCTGTGCCAACATACATATTTGAAAATATTGGCATTAATAAGTGAAAACATCGATAACATCTGTCATTAAATTGAATTAACACAAAATCTACAGAAGATCATCCAGAGTTGCTTTTAAATACTTATTTCCATTTCTTTCTATCATCAAAGAGTTTTGCTTTAGGGAGCCTTCATTATAATTTTCCTGGGCATGGACATGTAAGAAAACTTAGAGATGTGATTGAGTCCCAAATGAAAGAAGAGAGATTGGTTTTATGTGACGTGAGCTTTGAGTAAAAAAAAAAATCTGTTATCCAACAGAAACTCAGAGAGGAGGAAAAAAAAAGAACAAGTATATTCTGGTTGGTGTTCTCCTTGTATGCGATGCTTTGGTTGGTTGAAAATCCTGCCTGGAGATTTGTTTGTTGATCTTATTTTTTTTCTTGCTGGGACTTGTAATGGATTTTCAGGTCACGTGCAAAATACTTCTTCATTGAAGTATATAGTTTCTTCCAATAACACAGATTTGGAAAGTGTATCGAGTTATACAGATCACACAATAATTTATCTTCCCCAGGGTCATCACACTTATTGTGGCTTGCAAAATGGTATGTGATGTTTGTGAATGAAACAAAATTTTACTCCATTTGCGAATGTAACCAGAGGCGGTTAAACGAACATGTATGGTTGGTTAAAACAGAATACTACCACTATGATAGTTTATATTTCAAATTTTGTTGAGCTACTTCTTGGTGTGGTAACCGACTTGACAGAAATCCTGTTCTTTGCCAAAGTTTGTTTGGTTTCCTCTAGATGTACTTACAGACTCCAAATATTTGGCATCACCTCCAAACATTCCATACCTTTCTGTGGGCCACCATATCTGCCACCACTATGACGAAAGATATATTTTGATGCGATCTGCAACATTTGATACATTTTCCATATCTGTGCTAATGCATTCTGTAGTATTTGATACACTTTCCAAACCTGTTCTTCCTGAAGAAGTCATGTACTTCAACAGAATAAAATTTTGTAGCTCGATTGCATGTTCCTTCCAATTTACTGTAATAAAACAAAGAAGTTCAACATACAAATCTTTAGGCAGGATTTTCAACCAAACAGATGATCGAATACATGGAGAATAACAGTCACAACATACTTGAAATTTTTTTCTCGTCCCATAGTTGATGTCACATAAAATGACTCCCTCGACTTTGAATTGGGCCTGAATCGCATTTCTAAGTTGTCTCGGATGTCAATGGTTAGGAACATTACAAGGAAAGCACCTTAAATCCCAAGTTTTTGATGACAGAAGTAAATTAATACTTGACAAAGAATGGAGTGTTGAATAACCAACTAATGAAAGTAGGCCATATCTGGAAGAGACAAGCTATTCAAAAAAGTGGGATAGATCTAGTTGGAAGCACCAATTAAGTCCAAGAGCCAAAATTGATATTCAACTCATTTTTTACGAGTGAAGGATTTGATCCTCAAGAAAACTATCAATAAGCTTCATCAATGTACATATTTGTTTATTGGTCGATGGCAGGACAAATCACAATCATTGTGGCAAATAATCTCAGTTGTATTTTGTAACCCATCTTATTTGAATATAGAATAATTGTGTTTTTTTTTAATAGTGTTTTCCAATCTCTAGTATTGCTTTTCATTTTATTTTCTACCTTTTTTCCCTATGTGTCGTTAAACATGGATGACAAGATTTTATTTCTATTGCCCACTACTTCAATTTAAATAAAGGCTACTGTGTTCATTGCTTACATTTTACATTGAAGAATAATTTTTCATAGGCCATACTTATGTGGCATCGACCCTATACTTAAATAAATAAATTGGAGGACCCATCCTCCTTTCATTCTTCGGGGCCTGTAAATAGAATGAATTAATGAATTACAACAAGGCAGCTCAAGTGTTAACGCCATGTTCTTGTTCAATATCTTGCATATATTGCAGCTTCTTCTATTTGATAATATATGTGCATATACAATAATATGAGTACTATTGGAATAAATATAAAAACTTCCTCTTGGGAAAAACTTAGGGAATTATCTGGCCGCCGCGTTCTGGGTTTGCGATATTGAACAACTATGTTCCATGTTCCATCATATACATCTTGCAGCCAAAGATCTTCCATGATCTGCAATTTATGCTTTAAGTAGTGATAACTCACCAGGGGTTTGGGAATCTTGGCATTAATAAAGGATCGACTGAAGATGCCACACCAATTTTGTATTAAATTTTATTTAATTTAGATATTAATGTTTATGGAAAGTCGACGTTTGATCATGCCATTGCAAGGAATATAAGATGAATAGATTATAAGGATTTTATCTCGTTGAGACCAAAATGCAAATTCATGTTTGTTGTTGCGTTATATACATCTTGCAGTCAAAACTTTCATGGTTTCAAAGAAATTTGTGAACCGAAGAACATCCTAGAAATTGGGAGGTCATTTGCAATTGGAATAGAAACAATCCATTAATATATATTAGTATGAATACTATTCAAATAAATATCAAAACTTTCTTCGTTAATAGATATTAGTATGAATACTATTGAAATAGATATCAAACCTTTCTCTTGGCCAATACTTATCCAATTATCTAGCCACCAGGCCCTCGGTTCGCGGTATCCAACACCTATGTCCCATGTTCCATCATATACATCTTGGAGCCAAAGAACTTCAATGATCTGCAATTTATGCTTTTACTAGTGAGAACCCATCAGGGGTTCGAAAACATTGCCATTAATAAATAGAAAAAAAGGGTTTTTTGATTGTCAGATACTTATCCCTTTTACCCTTTTATTTTTCCTGTCCATTATCGCTTTTTGGTTTTGTACTTAGTCATCTTTCTATGATCGGTATTTGCAGGGTTGGTGGGATGACATATATTCATCTCCATATGTATCTTCACATGACGAATCCAACCGACTGTTATTCCTTTCCATACTTAGTCAATTTTATGGCCACAGTTGTCGGGTTGGTGCATACAAACTCGCCTTTTCTTCTTCCCACCCATTATCGCTTTTTGGATATATACTTAGTGTCCTTTCTATGATATCCGGTTCCAGGGTTGGTGGGATGACATGTCTTCATCTCCATCTATATCCTCACATGACGAATCCGACTGACCATTGTTCCTTTCCATAATTAGCCAATTTTATGGCCGTGTTTTCCGAGTTGGCACTTACGAACTCGACTGTTTATTGTTTTGTTATATACATCTTGCACTCAAAACATCTGGGATATACAATTCCACCATGAGTTCCTCATATACATTAAATTCGTTCAAAGTATCTATCGTTGCCTTCCATCCCCACCAACTTCACATCCTTCTTGATATACATTAACTATGCTCATACTAGTGACAACTGAACACACGGGTACGAAAAAATTGGTGCCCACTGCTCCACCATATAAAAATTGACTACCGAACTCTGACATCGTCCCCTCTTCCATGTTACACATTATGCATTCAAATGTTCTGAACTATACAATTTGGTCGTCGGGGCCTTGTTTCCTCTGGGGAAACCTTGTGAACCTATTTTGGATCCTCACATTCACAGGTTCACGAAAACTCCAATTCCTAGTCATTGTTTCATGTTTTTCCAATCCTCGTACTTCTTTCCAGATATGCAACACCAAAGGTTTAATACTAGAACGACTTCATGCAACAAGCGTAAAAAAATCACCATTAATAAGAAAAAGTTTGGACAACCAACCATACCTACAAAAATTGTCCAGAAACATGCAAAGAAGATCTTTCTTAGTGAAATCAAGTCCCGGCCAGCGTTTATGTGTTCCGTACTTGCACACTTTTTTGATTGCAGGTTCCCAGATTGACGACCTCAAAATTGTGTTTCAAATTTTTTGTGAGTTGCAAACAACGCCTGTAGTTCCGCAATATAAAATTTTTCCGCAGGAATGTATAAAAACTCTTAATTCTCCTCTCCCCCCCTTTATTATCCCTTTGTAGTTATATATTTAGTCGCGGCTATATGATCATAGTCTCATGGATTCACAAATTGGCAACTCTTTATCTATATACTCATACCATCAACCCGACCGACCATGGTCCCTTTCAATACTTAGCCAATTATGTGATCATCGAGTCCCGGGTTTGCGGTATCCAACACCTATGTCCCCTATTCCGTCATATACATCTTGCACCCAAAGAACTTCCATGATATGCAATTTATGCCTTTACTAGTGAGAACTCACTAGGGGTTCGAAAGGATTTGCATTAATAAGTGAATAGTAGATGTTCTTCTGTGAGATACTTAGTCCTTTTTACCTTGCCTTATTCTCGTGTATTATCACTTTCTAGTTATATACTTAGTTGCCTTTCTATGATCGTCGGTTCCAAAATTGGCATGTTGACATATCTTCATCTCCATATATATCCTCACATGACAAATCTGCCTGACCGTTGTTCCTTTTCATACTTAGTAAATTTTATTCCCATGGTTGTTGGGTTGATGCTTTCGAACTCTGTTGCTTCTTGTTCCGTGATATCCATATTCCACTAAAAAATTTTGTGATCTACAATTCCATCGCAGACTCCTTCGTCTTTTTTCCCTTTTTTTCTTCCTGTGTATTATCAGACTATAAAGTATGGACCTAGCCACTTTTTGGATCGTGGGTTCTCAGGCATGTGGGCTCAAAATTGGGCCTCCTTTGTTTCATGCCCTACAAATAGCACCCAAAATTCCGCGATATACAAATTGACAAGTGGACCTGCGGGCTGGCTGACTCAACATTGCACTTCTATTGTTCTATGTCCTCTAAACAATGCTCACAGTTCTGTGATATACAAATTGATAGACAGACTCCGAGGTTAGCGGGGTCAAGATTGCCATTGTTTATGGATGGTAATCCTTATCAACTATCTAACAATATCTAAAAACATTATTTTCAATACTAAATTAGCTCTTACTAGTGACAATTGGACACACTGGTACTAAACATTTGGCATCACACCCTCCGCAATATACAAATTGACTACCGGATTCCAACATCATCCACTCTTCCATGTTACAGATTATGCATTCAAATGTTCTGAGTGATACAATTTGAACGTTGAGGCCTCGCGTCTTCTAGAGAGACCTTTCTATCCTATTTTGGATCCTCCTCTTGTTGGTTTCAAGAAATGTCCAATTCTTGGATAATGTTTCAGTTTGGCGCTTTCGAAATCTATTGGTTCTTGTTCTGTAATATACATCTTGCACTCGAAATTTTTGTTCTCTACAATTCCACCACGCACTCAACTCTTTTTCCCTTTTCTTCTTCCTGTGTGTTATCACCTTCTGGTTATATATTTAGTCACCTTTCTATGATCGTGGGTTCCAGCGTTGGCGGGTTGACATATCTTCATTTCCATCTATATCCTCGCATGACGAATTTGACCGGCTGTTGTTCATTTCCATACTTATCCAATTTTATAGCCGTGCTTGTTGGGTTGGCACTTTCGAACTTTGTTGCTTCTTATTCTGTGATATACATGTTGAACTCAAAACTTTCATCATCTACAATTCCACCATGGACTCCTCGAACTCGCAAGCTTCATTCTACCACAGTTCTCAAATATTTCAAAGTATCTGTCACTGCCTTCCATCCCCACTAAATTCATGTCATTCCTAATATACATTGGTTGTTCTCTTACTAGTGACAACTGAACACAGTGGTACGAAATAGTTGGAATCTGGCCCTCCGCAATATACAAATTGACTGTCAGGTTCACATCTTGTACTCAAAATTTCTGTTATCTACAATTCCACCGCGAACTCCTTAGTCCTTTTTCCCTTTTCTTCTTCCTGTGTATTATGTATTTATGGTTATATAATTAGTCTCCTTTATATGATCGTGGGTTCCAACATTGGTGGGATGACATATATTTATCTCCATCTATATAATCACATGACGAATCTGACCGACCGTTGTTGCTTTCCATACTTAGCCAATTTTATGGCCGCGGTTGTCGGGTTGGCGATTTCAAAATATTTTGCTTCTTGTTCCGTGATGTACATATTGCACTCAAAACTTCTGTGATCTACAATTCCACTGCAGACTCCTCAAACTCACAAGTTTCACTCTACCATGGTTCACAAATGTTTCAAAGTATCTGTAGTTGCCTTCCATCCCCACTAACTTCTTGTCCTTCCTAATATACATTGGTTATGCTCTCACTAGTGACAATTGTACACAATGATATGAAACAGTTGGCATCCAGCCCTCCACAATATACAAATTGACTATTGGGTTCTGACATCGTCTCCTCTTTCGTATTACAGATTATTCATTCAAATGTTCTAAACAATACAATTTGACCGTCAGGGCCTCATGTCTTCTGTGGAGACCTTGTCAGCCTATTTTGGATCCTCATGTTGATGGGTTCACGAAATCTCCAATTCTTAGTCATTGTTTCGGGTTGGCGCATTCAAACTCTGTTGCTTCTTGTTCCATGATATACATATTACACTCAAAATTTCCATGATTTACAATTCCACCATGGACTCCTTAGTCCTTTTTCCCTTTTCTTCTTCCCATCTGTTATCACTTTGTGGTTATATACTTAGTCACTTTTCTATGATTGTGGGTTCTAGCATTGGTGGGCTGGCATATCTTCATCTCCATCTATATCCTCACATGACGAATCCGATCGACCGTTGTTCCTTTCCATACTTAGCTAATTTTATGTCCGTGGTTGTTGGGTTGGCTCTTTCAAATTTTGTAGCTTCTTGTTATGTGATATACATATTGCACTCAAAAATTTTGTGATTTACAATTCCACCGTGGACTCCTTAGTCCTTTTTCCCTTTTCTTCTTCCCATGTATTATCGCTTTGTGGTTACATACTTTGTCTATTTTATATGATCACAGGTTCCAGCGTCGGCGGGCTGACATATCTTCATCTCCATCTATATCCTCACATGATGAATCCGACCGACCACTGTTCCTTTCCATACATAGAAAATTTTATGGTCACGTTTTTCGAGTTGGTTCTTTTGAACTTTGCTGCTTCTTGTTCCATGCTATACATCGTGCACTCAAAACTTCTGTGATCTATAATTCCACCATGGAATCCTCGAACTCACAAGCTTCACTCTACCATGGCTCACAAATGTTTCAAAGTATCTTTCATTGCATTAAATTCCCACTAACTTCATGTCCTTTCTTATATACATTAGTTATGCTCTTACTAGTGATATACAAATTGCCCTCTGAACTATCCTATCATACCCTCTTCGGTGTTACACGTATTGCACTCAAACATTTTCGAGACATACAATTTGACCCCCGCGCCCTCACCTCCAACGATTGTACCTTGTAAACCTATTTTGAAGCTAATTTTTCCCATACCTGCGCCCTCCATACTTTCTTAGTATGAAATTAGAAACCTTTCATGGTAACAGTTGATGATGCAGGAACCATCAACATTGTCATTAATGAGAGAAATGCTCGAGGAGATCTCCCACTATTACGCATTAAACCAAGATCTACGGAGAGCTATATTTTTCCTTCCAATTGTTCATCTCAAACATGCGTTGTCGTGTTGGGTCGCTCAAGAAATCTACAATGCTTAATTGCTTATTGTCGTATCTGCCATGTTCGCATTTCTATGTATGCAATTACTAGTGTTTAATGTTAACAACGCATGATGCAACAGTCGTCCAAATTGTCATTAATGAATGAAAGTCTCAAGGAGATATCCCATTCAGACGCATTGGACCAAGATTTTCATAGGGTTATGTTATCCCTTCCAAATTTTCATTTCATTCATCGTCTGGAGAAAACAAACATTCTTGTAGACTTATGGTAGTAGGATGATAATAGTCTTGTGGAGATACAATAAATATCTTTGGACATCAGGACCAGAACTTCCAGTGGTCCAGGGCATACTTTTACTATTCATCCCATTCCTCCAAGAAAAAAGTGATTTGGACCTTTGGAATCGCTCGTGCAGGCTACATCACTGAGGTTTTTGACTGTAAGGAGATGGTATCTTGGTGCGCCAAAAAATATATTCCAAGCCAAATAATTATTCCACTGCACGACCATTCTCCTGTTTCTTTATCACCTCAGGTCTTTCGCAAGATGTTAAAATTGTCGGAGCCAACATTGACGTTCAGAGGACAAGACTGCAGGCAGTTCCTAGAAAGACATGATAATGGGTTGGACATCTTAGACAAGTTCCTCGAAGACTTGAAAACAATTCCTGAAGATATCACAAAGTTGCAGGTAAGTTCCTTTAGAAATCCATTCCGGTAAATTGCTTGGTTGTTTACAAGAATAACGAGACATGCATCCACAACAAGCATTTCCCATATAATTATTTATATTTTGTACTTCACAGTCAAGGAACAATTCGTTTTCGATTGGGGGAAGCTAATTTACATTGAGATTTGTTCCCATTTGTCATGATTCAAAGAATCGAATAAATTTTATATATCATCCTACTTGATTTTTGCAATAGTGCATTGTTGTCCGTTTCCAAAAATTTCTCTATCAAATAAAATAAATTGTGGATTCGGCCCAGTAACATTCTGGTACCAGGCCCTGTAGAGGCAAAAGGCCTCTCATTGTTTTTATAAATTTTTTGATGTCTTTGTCTCATTTTTCAAAGATTTATTGTTAGGGAAGGATGCTTCACAGATGTCTGGCTAGGCAACCAAGTTTTTGAACAAGAAGGGAACACTTGAACAAAAGGAAAATCACAGTGTACTCATGGTATTTGGCTCTAAGGAAAATCCTCCTTTCCTTCAATGTCACATCACAGACAAGATGTTTGTTGCAGAAATAGCAAGGCAATACAACCACTTGTTGCATTTTTTCCATGACAAGAAGAAAAAATAGTTCATTCCTCTACCCTCGAAAGTCGGAGACTTTGTGTGTAGAAACGTCAACAAGATTGACGAATTTGTCAGCCATTTCAATAAATTGAACCGAACATATGTTGAAAGGATAAAAGGGTTCGACCCTAATGGGATTTTTCAAGAACATTTACTAGCAGTTGGATTTAACAACTCTTGTATCCATAAACACCTGACCAAAGACAAGGATAGTGACAAAAACACTCCTTCTTTTTGTGATTGCAACGCAGAGACATTGCAAAGCGTGATTGGATTGTACAGACAACAAGGAAATGTATCTGGTGAGAAGAGTGCCTAGTCCCCCACCAACACTTCCAAGAGAAAGACATCACGGAGCATCGCTTCAATGGCCCACCCCAATAAGAAAGAAACCCAGAAATCTTCGAACGAAGGAGGAGATAAGAACCCTCCTCGCATAAAAATTGATAGTTCTCACAAAATTCCACTAACGAAGAAGAGGAAAAACAATGTAGGGCAGGTCGACGAACCCGAAATTGAAAGTGAACAGGTGCAACTTGAAATTGAAACTGAGCACATGCACAAAATTTTGTCGTCAGCAATGGAAATAGCTAAGACCGAAATTTTTTACAAAGATGAATCCTTTGTATTTCAGAGTGTTGTTTTTTATGACCAATCTAAAAGTATGTTCATTGGAAAGAGAGATGTAACAAACAGGAAAGGAAAATCTTGCATAGAGATTAACTTTCGGGAAATGTGATTGTCCCAAATCTCCGTATTTCACCAAGTAACCAGTGATGCTCTTCATGATTCCATTGGAGGAATTGAAGCAAAAAATGCCATACTGAAAGACCGCCTCAATGAATTTGAGCAGGTTTTCATTGCTACCCCAGAGTTTTCCAGTCCTTTAGTAAAAACCATGCTTGCTACCACTGCAGCCAAGATGAAAGTATCCTCTACCCTCCTTGCATGCTCTAGATCCCTTGTAGAGAATAACATCAACAAAAGAATGCAGCTAGTTACTGAATCCTGGGAAACATCACAAAATTTAGTTCACTTCCGAAAGAAGGCAAATGATTTTCTCGAACATTTGGAGGCAAATTTAAAAAATGATTAGCGTTTATGTGAACATGTGCTGACCCATATTTCCAACCATGTCATCAACACATCGGAACTGAAAAGAAGACAAGAGAAACTCCCCTCCCCAAAGCAGACCAAAAACTTAAAAGCATGCTGGAAAAAGAAAGTTAGGAACCTGTATCTCATTATCGAATCATGTAAACAAGACATATCAGAAAAGGAAGAATTATTCACAAACCTGATCCAAATAGACTTAGCCGGAAGTACCAACGAGGTTCAAGACCCAAAATTAATTCTCAAATCCTTGTCAATGACCAAAGAATCCTTCCATGAACAAATTGATATTTTAAAGGGGTTGTCTTTCAAAAATGTTTATGACATAGTTGAACATCGTGTAGATGAGCTCGAGCATTGGGTATTGGACTATGCGGCACACAATGAAGAAATTGAATAGAGTCTGCATAATATTTAAATGGATCTAAGGAAATTAGAAAATGACCTTTACGACATAGAAATCCAGGATGAAATCAACATGGCCCCCATGAGAAGCTACATCGAAGAATGGTTCCAAGAGAGAATGGACAACCTCGTCCAGGAAGGGAAACAACCAGTCGACATGACTCCACTGACCATCGACGACAGAAAAAAAAATGCATCAGCTTCATAGTAAGTCTATACTGGGATCTTGTTTTCTTTATCAATCCAGTTTAAGTCTATACTGTCATCTTGTTTTCTTTATCAATCCAGTTATTACCTCTTTAAATATAAAACTGTAACCAAAGACTCATAACTTCCAATTTCTTCTTTTCAGGTCTTCCTCTCTACCATCGCGCACTTATTCTTTCTACATTCCTAATTCTTGTACTTATTTCTTTTCATGGTTTGTGGGAGCCCCAATCCCAGTCTATATGAAAAACGCATTTAAATTTCCAGAAATGTGTAATATACATTATTAATTTTTGATAAATTTCAAAGAAAAATGATTCGGGAATGTCTTTATTGTATAATAAATTTTGGGTGTCCAGGAACCTTTGTTGTTTATTCCAAAGAAAACTAATTCAGGAATGCTACATTTTTTGTGCCCTATTGTATGCTAAATTGTTTTTGTCCGGGAACCTTTGTTGATGTAACATACGTTACCACTTTCAAAGAAAACTAATTCGGCAATGCCTTTGTTGCACGATGTTGTTACTATTCTATTGTATGATAAATTTTTGGTGTCCACGAACCTATAATTTGATAAATTTCAATTTTGTTTGTGTCCAGAAGCCTTTTTTATAAAGCAAACTAATTCGGGAATGCTAATTTTTTTGTGCTTTTGTCCACGAACCTATGTAACATACATTATTACTATTCTATTGTATGCTTTTAAATGTTGATGTTATTTCCATAAATATGTAACATACATTATCAATTTTTTATAAATTTCAAAGAAAACTGATTTGGGAATGCCCGTCAAGGAACCTTTGTTGTTTGTTTCAAAGAAAACTAATTCGGGAATGCTAGATTTTTTTGTGTCCTATTGTATGCTTAAAAAAAATTCTCCATGAACCTTTGTTGATCTAATAGAGATTATTAATTTCTAAGAAAACTAATTCAGGAATGTCTTTGTTGCACAACAGTGTTACCATTCTATTGTATGCTAAATTTATGGTGTCCAGGAAGCTATAATTTCATAAATTTCAATTTATTTTGTGTCCAGGAGCCCTTGTTTTAAAGAAAACTAATTTGGGAATGCAAATTTTTTTGTATTTTTGTCCACGAACCTATGTAATAGACGTTATTACTATTCTATTGTATGCTAAATTTTTTGTGTCCAAGAACCTTTTAAATGTTCTTACACGACGTTGTTACTATTCTATTGTATGCTAAATTACAATTCTATTGTATGCTAAATTTTTTGTGTCCAATAACCTTTTAAATGTTCTTGCACGACGTTGTTACTATTCTATTGTATGCTAAATTTATGGTGAGCCTTTCTTGCAGGACGTTGTTACTATTCTATTGTATGCTAAATTTATGGTGTCCAGGAACCTATAATTTGATAACTTATGGTGTCCAGAAGCCCTTGTTTTAAATAAAACTAATTTGGGAATAATAAATTTTTTGTGTTTTTTTCCACGAACCTATGTAACAGACATTATTACTATTCTATTGTATGCTACATTTTTTGTGTCCAAGAACCTTTTAAATGTTGATGTAACAAACATTCTTAATAGGAACCTTATTATTATTGTACACTATTTTTTTTTTGTTCAGGATCCTTTTAAATCTTTCATGTACTATCAAACTTAGATACTAGAAACCTTTCTTGATGTACTAGACATTAATAATTTTTGATAAATTTCAAATAAAACTAATTCGGGAATACTAAATTTTGCATGGATACCATATGTACTTCAACTTGTTACCCACGTGTTTGTACGCAGTCGCATTTATTCCCATTCCAACCTGGCAGGGACTACGCTTCCATGCAACACTTGTTTCATTATGCTGTTATATATTTAGATTTTTCCTTTGATGTTGGTCAAAGGTTTAAGGCATGTTAAGTTTTTTTTTTTTTTGGCAATTCTAGGGACTAATGTTTGTTGCAAAGACCTTATAGCCTTTCAAAACTTTGAGAGGTTACAAATTATTATAGATATTTTACATAAAATTTTGCAATAAATATGTATATCAAGTAATAACAAATTGTTTTTATCAAGCAATAACAAATTGTTAGATGCAAAATGTAGGCCCAGAATTTCTAACTTCACACTCCACTTAACATTTATATAAACACTCTATGATAGGTTGAGTATCTTCAAAGTAACATATCTTCAGTGAAAAGCATATCAAAATTGGTTGAGAAAATAATGTACATAAAAAGTAGATAATTGAGAATAAAATTAATAATACAAACAAGTTTTGATGTAGAGCGAAGAGGTCTGAGTTGAATTCAATAAACCATGTTCGAATCTTGCAATTACATCACTAATTTTAGTTTTTATAATTTTTTGAAAAATGTTGTACATAGTATCAACTTTATTATTATGTATGATAATTCATGACTAAATATTTTAATAAAATATATCTTTATGTCCGTCTATCTTCAACAACAATAAAATAATTCCTTCCCATATAATAATAATTTATAAAGAAAATTGTACTTTCCATCCTTTCTGTTTCATTGTCCTTTTTGTTTGGGCATTGGCTAAATGTTCTATCTTTTGGGTTTTTTGGTTGGAATCCAACGATGTAAATTTGGACAAAATCGATTTTTAATACTGTTTAAATTGAATTTATGAATTCATAAATGGATTCATCATGCTGAAAAACCCTTGGGGCACTTGGATTATATAAACTTAGCCACTCAAATTTGTAGATCCAACCATTCATCACCGGATTTTGGGCAAAATAAAACGAAAACAATTGTCAGAAAATAGCCAAAAGGTAGAACGTTTAGACTATTGCTTTTGTTTGTTTGTTTAACAGAATATACTTAATGGTTAGGTGGAGTATATCATATCAAAAACCCAAGTACAACACTAAAAAATATATGTTGTATCTTTGTCGGTGTTTGTTTTTGTTACCATAATATATATTTTGTTCTTTTATTTAGGAATAAAAATATTATTTGATGATTAAAAACTTATAGGTTATTTTGTAACACTTGATCTTTGTCCACACACAAACTTAGTAGGAATTAATACTTAGTGATGAAAATCAAGTTAAGTATAATTTATATGGATTTTATGGATTTTAGTTAGTGTGTAATAATTGTTTTGTTTGACAACACAGGTACTCCAATAGAGGACGAATATCTTCAATAACCACTCACACAAATAGATCAAAGATCAACACACCAATTTTTTGACATGGTGAAAACCCTATGGGGAAACATCCATGGCCCCAACCAACGCGACTACTTGGTGCAATTTATTAATGCAAAAGAAAAAGATTACAGAGAGATTTTACAAGAGAGTTTCTCACAATCGATCATTGGCAAATGACCTTCCATGCTCTTTAAATAGAGATCATGGACCAATCGGGTCTTAAGCCACGGATCAATGGTCATTAAGATCGAGGAGAATATGAACTATTGTATCACTCTTTATCAGGAACATATCATGTTTGTTGGGAACATATCGTGACCGTCATATTTCCTAACTACAAATGCATACTAATGCATACTAAAGAATCAAACTAAGAAACAAACTTTTACCTAATGACACATTAGACCAAGTAGATCTTAACTAAATCCTAAGTGTTTAAATATCATAACATCCCCCCTTAAGAACAACTTGGGATAGGATTGAAGGGTTTACAATAGTGACACAATAGGATAAGGAAGGAGGCATTAGAGCCTATCCCCCCTTAATGACAACTTCCTGAACTCCTAACATAGATCGAAGTTTGGAAAACTTTGATTTTGTAAGAGACTTTGTGAAAATGTCTGCAACTTGATCTTCTGTAGGGAAAAAGAGCACTTCAATAACTTGATCATGAATGATCTTTCCGATGAAGTGTATGTGTAGCTCTATGTGCTTGTTGTGCTAATGTTGAACTGGGTCTTTGGTGAGCTTGATGGCACTCTGATTGTCACACCAAAGGTTGGTAGGATGTTTCTGCTGGAATCCAAACTCTGAAAGGATCTATCAAAGCCATAAGGCTTCCTGACTTGCATTTACCACTGCTCGGTACTCTTCTTCTGCTGAAGAAAGTACAACAGCTTGTTGTTTCTTACAAGCCCATGTGACAGGTCCTGAACCAAGGCTGAAAACATAACCTGCAGTAGACTTTCGATCATAACGGTCGTCGGTCCAATCTAAACAAAAGAAACCAACCAATAAAGGAGTCCCCCCTGAACTGTAATTTATCCTGAATTGAATTGTACCACAGGCATAGTGAACTATCCTTTTAGCTGCTTTCCAATGGCTTTCATGGGGTGTTTTCATATACCAGGCAACAAGAACAACAACAAAGGAAATATCAGGATAGGTATGAGTCAAGTATAAGAGGCCACCAACTAACTGAAGGTACAGGGTGGCATCAACTTTGGGAGAAGTATAGGTGGTAGTAAGCTATACTCCAGACTGGAAGGGAGAAGGATTTGATTTACAATCATCCATGTGAAAGAAACAAAGAAGGTCACAAGCATACTTAGACTGGGAAACAAAAAATCCTTCATTGGTTTGCAAAACTTGGAGGCCAAGGAAATAGTGCAAAAAACCTAAGTCTGTCATTTCAAACTTCTTCTTAAGAATGGTTTTCACATGGTTTAAAAGTTTTGAGTCACTACCAGTAACGATAAGGTCATTAACATAAAGGACAAGGATTATGAGATGGATTCCTACTTTCTTGGTATAGACATTAGGATCATAATGGCATCTAGAGAATCTGGTGTCAATAAGAAAGTTGTCCATTTTTGAATACCAAGCACGGGGAGCTTTCTTAATACCATAAAGAGATTTCTTAATGCAACAAACAAGGATAGATTCATTCTGGACATAGCCAAGAGGTTGTTCCATGTAGATTTTTTATTGCAAATCTCTATGCAAGAAGGAAAATTTAACATCCATATGATGGACCTCCCATTTATGTGAGGCAGCAAGGGAAAGAACAAGGCGGATGGAATTCATTTTGGCTACAGGGGAAAATGTTTCATTATAGTCAATTTATTAAACTTGGGAAAATCCTTTAGCAACTAACCAAGCCTTATGTATTTCAACACTTCCATATGATGCATACTTAGTTCTATAGATCCATTTACATATGACAAGTTTTCTTCCTTTTGGAAGAGGTACAAGATCCCAAGTATCATTTTCCATTAAAGAACAATACTCTTCATTCATTGATGTACCCCAATATGGATGACATGAAGCTTATGAAAATGTCTATGGATCATGAGTCTCTGAAACTTGAGCCAAAAGAGAAGAGGCTTTATGGAACTATGAACGTGTTCAACGTTGATCTGAAGGATCAACGACAATACCATCAATTGCTTCTCATGTTGAATGGACCCATCTAGGAAGCGGTGAAATTGGTGCTGGTTTAGATTCAAAGGACTCATCTGGAGGAAGGTGAGCTGGTAGAGGTGGATTTTCATCCTCACTGTCATCATCTGAAGAAGAAACCATAATAGGAACATAAGAAGGCACAAACGTCAAAGATGGTTCACAAGACGAAGAAGGCACAATTGTTGAATTAGGCTCACAGGCTAAGAGATTTTCATCAAATTTAACTTATATTCTAATAATAATTTCATTACAATGTGGTTGAAGAAGTCTATAACCTTTGACATCTTCAGAATAACCAACAAATATACACTTCTCACTTTTAAGCTGCAATTCTTTCCTTTTCTCATCAGGAATGTGAGCCCATGCTATACTGCCAAATACATGGAAGTGACTTACATCTGGTTTAATTTTAGTCCAAGATTCTTTCGGTGTTATATTTTTAAGATCATTTGTGGGAGTGCGATTTACTATGTAATTTTCACAGTTGATTGCTTTCGCCCAATACTTTAGACTTAATCCCATAGATTGGATCATACAATTAGCCATTTATTTTAATATGTGGTTCTTTCTATCGGCAACACCATTTTGTTGTGGTGTATATGGAACAGTAACTTGTAAAACTATTTTTCACATATTCCCCTCCATTATCTATTCTTAACTTCTGAATTTAATGTCCAGGTTGTTTTTCTACAAGGGCCTTGTAGGCTAAAAACTTCGCTCTTAATTTTTAAGAAGTAAACCCAAGTATGTCTAGAAAAATTATCAATGAAAGTTAAGAAATACTTGCACCCAGAAAAATAAGGAGAAGAAAGTGGACCACACAAATCGATGTGAACAAGTTGCAAGGGGCCCGAGGCATGCCAGGAGGCACGTTTGTAAAAACTGTCCCGATGATGCTTTTTAAGAATACAATCGTCACAAACAACATCTCTACATGAAACAAGAGGAAGACCAGTCACTATATGTTGAGTACATAGTTGTTTCAATGAGCGATAGTTTAGATGACCAAACCACTCATGCCAAAGTTTTCTTAAGTCATCTCTATGAGCAATAAAAACTGATGAAAAGGATCATGACCCAAAGTTGTCAAACTTGTACAACCTGGTAATATCATCAACAATTCCAGTTACAAGAACATGCTTAGGATATTTTAGATCCTTGATTACAACTTGGTGAGGTGAAAAATCTATGGTTTTACCTTCACCTGAATGAGTGATTTGATATACTGATAGAAGGTTACAAGAAAGACTTGGAACACATAATACATCATTGAAATTACCATTATCTACTTGAACTGTTCCAGATCCTACAACACTAAGAGATCTATCATCACCAACAAATATTTTCTTGGTGTTACATTCATTTAGAGAAGAAAATATGTCTTTATCCTTAGCCATATGATAAGATGCTCCAGAATTAATAAGCCACTCATTAGAAAAGAAGTAGAAGTTGTATTGAAGGAGAAACCAGAAGTACAAAGTGCATGTCCATGAGAAGAAGAAGAAAAAGTAGAATCAATATTGATGTTGTGCTTCTTCATCACTGCTTCTAAAGTTGCCATCTTCTTGAAACATTTGGACTCACCATGACCATCTTTATCACAAAAGTTGCAATGTCTATCAGTCTTCTTATTTTTATATTTTTCTCCTTTGTCACCATTAGGAGCTGAAGTTGTCTGAGCAGGTTTGGGAGCCTTATGTTTCTTGTTGTTGTAGTGAGGATGTTGCTTCTTGGGATACTTGGGTTTATCTTTCTGTTGGGAAACTAAGGATTTGTTGGAGGTACCTGCAGTGTTGATCACTCCAAGTTGTACAAGTTTATCTTCCTCTCTAATCAAAGCAATAGAAAAGGACTCGAGAGTGTTTTTTTTTATAAGTTTTCCCTAGAGCCTCTATCATGGCATAAAAGGTAGATACAAACATAGAATATGCACTACCTAGCTTAGAGAGAATAAGATAGATGCAACACTCTTCCTCCATCTTTATCTCACATTCTTCACATAAAATTTTGAGTGTTTTAAATTTAGATAGATAGTCTCCAATGCAAGAAATATCACATGGGTTGAAAGTCAGTACTTGATTTTCTAATTGTTTTTCTTAAATAATATTGAGTTTACCAAACACAATTTCAATCTTTTCCCAAGCTTCATCGGGGTCATCAATTTCTTTAAGGTGGAACCTTAAATCATGAGAGATGGACATTCCAATTATTCCACGTGCTTCGTCACTCCTATTAGCCCATTTGAATTTATTATCAGCATCGGTGGGTTCTTTTTCCTTTCCCAAGGTAATCCGGTACAAACCTTTACTTCTTAATAAATCCTCCATATGAGATTTCCATTGGAAGTAATTGGTGCTAGTAAGCAAAAGATTACTAGAAGAATCCATATTAAATATGTACACAATATGGATTTAAAAACTGAAACTAATGATCTGGATGGAAATATCTCGAAACATTATGCGGTTTAAAAAAAAAAAGACACTAAAAACAGACTTTGGATGTGAAAGTTATGCCATTTTAAAAAAAGGCATAAACGGTAACCAAAAGAGCACGTGGTGGTGTAAGTTGTTTTATGAAGTGATCCACTTTTATAAAGAGAAGTGAGGATCACTTTTACAATGAGGTTACTTTATAAAAGAAAAGTTGCATGCAAAATAAATAACTCTAAAATAAAATATTAAAGCTACTTATAGTGATTCACTTTTATACTTGAACTAAAATACACTTTACAATTTGAGCATGAACTTTTTAAAAAAATGTAACAAAAAGAGTGACTTGAACTCAAGACCTCTTACTTAATAAGGCAACTTTTAACCAAATGGTCTAGAAAAACATATTGTATTGTTTAGCAAGAGGATTGGGGTTTTTGTTTAATATGGCCTTGGAGAGTGTGCTAAAAAAGAACTCTTTTCACAAAAGAAATAAATTGTGCTTCTCGATGACAACAAGGGTTAGATCTCGGTTAGTTTACCCAGAAGATGCACCTTTTCCTATATGTTTCTGATTTTTTGAGATCGTACAGGGTGCGGGGAAAAGAGAATACACAAATATAAAAGAGTAGCAATCTAGAAACAAATAATATAAAACCAAAATAATACTTTGCAAAAATTTAAAAAATGCGTATTTAGGCTTTATACCTCTCGATCTAACTGAAATGGTCATATCTTGGGCAAACGAAAACCTTTTCAAGTGAAATGAAAAGTGTTTCTAACTTAAACGAGCACTATGGACACAATGGAACAATCCTCTCAACCTATAAATGTACTAAAATAACATAAAATGGAGATGAGGAAACTCGGCTTCACGATCTCGATTTACAACAGGAGCGGGTCTTCAAATAGGCTCTGATACCATGTTCAAAAACACAGGTATTCTAACAGAGGACGAATACCTTCAGTAACCACTCACACAACCAGATCAAATATCAACACATCGATGTTTTCACATGGTAAAACACCTACGAGGAAACATCCACAACCCCAGCCAACGCGACCACTTGGAGCAGTTTATTACTGCAAAATAAAAATATTATAGAGAGATTTTACAAGAGATTTTCTCACAATAGATCATCAAAAATGACCCTCCATGCTCTTTAAATAGATATTATGGACCAATTGGGTGTCAAGCCACAGATCAATGGTTGTTAAGATCGAGGAGAATATGAACCGTCAGATCACTCTATGTTGGGCACATATCATGACCGTCAGATTTCCTAACTACAAATGCATACTAATGCATAATAAAGAAACACACTTTTATCTAACACCACATTATACCAAGTAGATCTTAACTAACTCCTAAGTGTCTAAATATCCTAATAGTTTTGATTTCGAGATGAAAATTAAGTACGATTTAAATAAATTGGACTAATTAAGTTATCATTGCAAAATAATGGATAAAGATGAGGTAGATAAATGAATAACATGACAACAAATTAGAATGCAACATTGTTGTATTATTGTGTAAATGCATTACACAACACTATGAAAAAGAGCACACGAAAAAAAATGGTATTTCGTTATGCTTTTGTATTATACATGTACCCTACATAAGAATATATTCAATTACCAGAATCTTTGTTCAAAGGATAATTTTATCAAACTAGGTTAATTAAGTTATGGGTGTGGAGGCATGAATAAAGATGAAATAAATGAATGAATACAACATGCACAAAGTAATTTAGAATGCCACGGAGTTTGTCTTATTGTGTAAGTGCTATGTATGATGTTATGTAAAATAGAGTGAGAAAAACAAATGTGTTACATTACTATGCTTCATATCGTACATAAGAATACATTTGTTTTACAAGAAGCTACGTTGAGAGTATAATTTAAATGAATTACATTGATTAAGTTATGGGTGTGGAGACCTAAATATAGATGAATCAAATAAATGAATGAAAAATGCACAAAACAATTTTGAATATAACATTGTTTTTATTATTGTGTAAATGTTCTATACAATGCTTTTTGAAAGAGATTGAGAAAAAAAAAAAAAGACACCATGTTGTCATTTTCCGTATCATCCATAGGATACATTGCAATATGTTTCCATTACAAGAATATATTTAGTCGTTAAAGATGATGATTTTTTTCAGAATTATTGGCAATTGTTCGTCTTATTTATGTGCCACATGTCATTGTTGGTGTGCATGTGTTGGCCTTCCATGAGTGTCTTAGTGATGGTTGTATGTGCACATGTGGGTTGTTAAGGCATGCACACAAGATATTGAGTCATTCACATGCATGTTGTTGAAGTGCACATGCATAGGGTGGAACTTGAGGCATATATTGCTAGAGTTGTTTAATCATGTAGCAGATTTCCATGTTGATGTGAGAATTTGACAACATAGGAAGTTAGAGCTCTAATCAAATTTCAAGGATCCGAGTTTATTCAGAATTGGGAAAACCCTTGGGGAATCATTCTACCATGCATGGAACTTGGATAATGGTGTTGTTGGTTGTGGATCCTGATATAATCTTTCTGATTCAAAGGTTTTTTTTAGCTGTTCTTGGACCTCATTCCCTAATGGGGGGTGTGGGGGAGCTTCCCCCCCACAAATATCATTAGGGGAGTCTAGGGCGGGTGGAGACAATTTTTGTAGCCCCCCCCCCCCCTAGTGGGCCATTCGGAGGCAGGGCCCCCAAAGTGAAATATTGGGAAAAATTGTCTTGTGAAATATTGTAATTTTGTAGTCAATCTGGACTGTTCATTATAAGATCGCAAATCTGACAGTAGAATTTATTTTAGGATTTTTTTGACCTACAAGGCAACCCTCTTTTATGAGGGAATTATAATGTGGTTGTGTACTATTGCGGAGATTGTATTCTGAGAGAGAAGACTATGAGAAAAAGAAGAGGAAGTTACAGAGGGCATGTTGTAGGTTGTATCCCTTCATTTTGTTGGATAATAAGAAGGAAGGACCTCTCAATTTCTCGGGTGGACGTATCCCACACTAGGTGAACCATGTATATATGTGTTTCTATTGTATTTTGTATAGTTTTTGTTTTATTTCTGCATTTGTTTTATGTTATTTCTCTATGATCCTTATTTTCTAACAACTGGTATTAGAGTGAAATGTAACTCACAGGAAAAGAGAGTTCATGGTTCGAGTGGGAGAAATGGCGGAAGATGGAAAGTTTAGGGTCGAGAAATTTAACATCCAAAACTACCAGTTATGGAATATGCATATGGAATATTATTTATATCAGAAGTATCTATTCCTGCCATTGGTCGGAATAGAAAAGAAACTGACAACCATGAAGTACGAAGAATGGGAGGTTCTTGACACAAAGGCACTAGGAATGATACGGCTAAGCCTGGAAGCGTTAGTGGCTTTTAATATTTCAAAAGAAAAGAAAACGAAGGAGCTGATGGATGCATTGGCTAAACTGTATGAAAGCCCTTAGTGTCAAATAAGGTATTTCTAATGAAGAGATTATTTAATATGAAGATGTCAAAAGGTGGGTTTGTTGTAGATCATTTAAATGAATTTAATACGGTTACTAATCAATTATATTCTATAAAATTGGACTTTGATGATGAGGTCAAGGCTCTTCTAATCCCGTTCTCATTTCCATAAAGTTGGAATTGCTTGGTCATGGTTGTAAGTAACTCCCTCTCTGGTTCAAACAGTCTAAAATTTGATGATGTTGTTGGTTTTATCCTTAGTGAGGAAATGCGACGAAAAAGAAAAGGTGAGACATTAGGTAATGCATTAACTGTGGAGAACAGAGGAAGACAAAAGGATAGAATAAAGGGCTTAAGGAACCGTGGGAATTCTAGGAAGGGAATATCCAAATCCAAACTGGGAAAGATAGAGTGTTAGAATTGTGGGAAGAAAGGACATCTACTTTAGATCTCCAAAGAAACAAAGAGATGGACAACAAGAGAAAAATCAAGAAGAAAATGTAACAGGTGATGTGTTACAAGATGCTTTGATTCTTTATGTAGATAATATTTACGAGTCTTGAGTAGTATATTCTTGGGCTTCATTTCATGCCACACCCCATAGGAAACATTTTCTAGATTATGTTCAAGGTGATTTTGGACAGGTTCATTTGGGTGATGATGCACCAAGAAAAATTGTTGGAATGGGTAAGGTAAAAATAAAGCAAAAGAATGAAAACCAATTGTTATTGAAAGAGGGAAGACTTGTACCAGATCTAAGGAAAAATCTAATTTCAACAAGGAAGTTGGCAAGTGAAGGTTGTATATCTATATTTACAGATAAGGCATGGAAGGTCACCAAAGGATCATTGTTACAAACCAAAATGCCACACTTAAGTACCTCACCCTAAGTGTCACAAGTGTCATAAAAGTGTTACATACACTGACACCATGAAAGAACATTTGTCACAATCCCTAGTCAATTTGGAGGAGAAATATATTAAATAAAGGTCAAAATACCATGTGCACATGAATTATTCATTAATATTCATAAAATGAAATTAATTTAGTGTGAGAATCCACCTCACATTTGGTTTCCTATTTTTAAGGAGAGGTTGAGAATCTCATGGATGATTGAAATATTTCCTCCTTAAAATCCTTGAGAGATATTTTCTCCTTAAAATCCTTGAAAAAATATTTTCTCCCAAAAGATCTTAGAGATCCCTTTTTAGTGGATCTGGTGAGTGATCTTATCCATGGTGGTTAAGCCTACAAATCCTATATAATGAAGGATTTCCATGGAGAAGAGGGGGAAGGAGGAGCTTTCATATATCAAACTTATTATCTTGGTTGCATCATGCAAGGGTTGGATGAGGAGATCTTGGAGGATTGTTGCAACATCATCTATGGTTGTAAGTAATCTTCTTGAGTTCTCATTTTAATATATACTTGGCCTATTTCCTTCTGTTTTGTGTATCTTTACATATGCTTGTCTACTATAGATGAATTTGTTTAATATAATGTGGTAGAGTAGGATTTTCCTTGTTTTCTCTTTGTTGTCTGTGATTTTGCAGACATCAAGTTGTGCGAAAGAGTTTGGAGATCAAGATCAAAGTGGAACAGCAAGGAAAAACATCAGAAATAGGTATGATCACCTTTTTCTCCTTCTCTCTTTTTGGCTAGTTAGAAAAATCTCAAAGGGATGTTAGTGTCCATTTGTATATTTGTGTCTTGGTATTAGGGATCTAGAATCCAAGGGGATATTCACCTGTCAGCAGGGGAATTATTCCATAACAGAAATTGACAACTCCATTGGGGATGAACATTGACTTGTATTTCCTTGGACTGTCTAAGATTTTTTGTCCACCTTTAGATCATTTTTTTTTTCTGATTTGTTTATCTTTCTCTCTTTCTCATTGAAAATTTCACAAAATTCTGGGAGTTTTGGGTTGTTTGTTTTTAATTTTAAGACTATGTTCTGAGTTTTCAGGAAGAGTAGCGCTCCCCTATAGTGTATATCAGATCTTTGATTGTAGATAAATGCTCCCCTGTAGTTCTTATCAAAGTGCTACAATGCTCTATGCCCTTGGAAACAAGAGAGCTAGTCTCCTTTTCTGGTGATTTCTTCCCCTTTCTACACAGTGTTTCTCAGCCTCATCCCGAGGAGCCTTTTTCTCAGAGAAATTTGAATATCCTTGACTTTGTTTTGCTAAGATTTATCCATTTATCATTCATTTTTGTTTATCCCTTGATTTTGCAAATTTTCTTTTAGTTGTGGTCCCCTTGGGTTAATGAGATTCCTTGGTTCTTTTTTTCTTTTGATTTTATCTCATCTTCGTCTCGTAAAGATTTATGATTGCTTGACTGCCTAGGATTGTTCATCAACTAAGTTTTGCAAATGTTGCTTGGTATTGAGCCTTATTGTATTCATTTGAAATATCTCTCTTTCTGGATGATTAAGACTCTTATGACAACCTAGCTAGTGGTGTATTATGTTTTCATTGATGTCAAATATTTGATGTATTTTTCATAGTATCATTGATGTATTGATTGATGGCCTATGTTGTCATAGATGTGATTGGTGTCATAGTGATGTATTGCCATGGATTGATGTATAGAATGGATGATGTAAAGGTTGATCATTGTTTTCTTGTCATCGTTGATAGGAATAACCAAATGGATAAACTCCAAAGTGGTCCCCTTATGGTGAAAGCTCTCATGGGAAGATGCACTTGAATAAAGTTATCAAAGTGGTCCTCTTATGGTGAAATCCCTCATGGGAAGATGCTTTGTGAAGTCCAAATGGTTAGGTATCCTAGCTATGTGGTTAGGGAACCCAAGTTTGATTAAGGAATATTGTAATGAATATTAGTAAATTTGTAGGAGAAACTATTCCATATGGATAGTATATGTCATGCCATTTCTAGTGATATGTGGAATGCCACATAACTCCTCACGGTTACAGAGATATGGCCATGTGAAGTTGGAGAACCCTCATGAGTTATATAGAAGCCTCTAGACGATCAAAGAAGTCAAATTATTCTAGAATCCCCTAGAATAATTTGACCAATCAAAGTAGTTATTCATTGGTTAAGTGGTTGCAACAAGAAAAAAATTAAAAATAAATTAGTTGCAACTAGAATTGGAGAGTTTACTATTTGTGGATAAAGTGGTTAACTGGACAAAGTGGTTAAGTGGACAAAGTGGCTAAGTGGACAAATTTGGTTAAGTGGATAAAGTGGATAAGTGGAAAAAGTGGTTAAATGGACAAAGTGGCTAAGTGCACAAAGTTGGTTAAGTGGACAAAGTGGCTAAGTAGACAAAGTGGTTAAGTGGATACTTCTAGAGGAAGCTACTTGGAGAGTATAAATAAGAGAGAAAGTGTCTCCCATTAGTATCCATTTGAGCATATTGAATATCTACAAGTGACTGAGGTAACCAAAGGAGATATAAGGTGAATTTCATAGGGAAGTTGAAGTAAGGAATGATAAAATTCAAGGGAGGATAAGGTCTTTTGATGATGCTTTCTAAGGTATGTTATTTATAGGTCATATCACCATTTTCGCAATAACATTTTTTCTAAAATGACTCAGATAGAGAAATATAGAGGTTGTTGATACAACATATCCAAGTAATTGTGATAAAAATTTCATCTTGTGGGTTATTGTATTTTTGGAGTTACAATCCATGGAAAATAGGGTTTGTGGCTAGTCCTGAAACTAGTATAAAACAAGTGTTTCGGGTATAAATGTCATAACTTCTTCATACCAGATCTAAATTCAGTAAGATCAAATGTAGTAGTTTTATTACAATCTTTAGTATGTTTTTTACCATTTTTCGGATCCATACAGAAACTATTCCATGTGGGGCATGTCATACAAGTGAGCTCTCTCGAATAGGACAAAATTTAGGAGGGTCTGCCATATTTTCTATAACTTCTATTATGGGAAGTTCCAGACCATGAAATTTGGAGGAGATGGAAAAAATAGATCATAGTATCTATGGTTAAAATTGCATCCATTGAATTGAAATATTTTCGGAGATATGCTCTATGGAAGTGAGGGTTCCTGAGTAATCCTGAAAAATATGTTTCAAACAAGTAAGCTTGGTATTTCTGCTATAACTTCTTTTTTGTGGCTTTGCATACTGTGGAATTTGTAGAGGTATGACAGTACATGCAAGAGTACCTCAGATAGAAATTTCAGAATAAGAAATAGAAAATTGATCTTGTGGTGAATCTTACAAGTTGAGGTAACTTTTTATTGCATGGCATCGTGAATGAAGCGAGGTTGATGAAGTGTTTGGTTGATTGTATGGGTAGATTCTTGCAACGAGCATTTTTTGTAGATATCTGATTATGATCTAGAGCAGATTCTATAACTGGTTGACTTGTATTTGTGTTATTTGTACTACTAGATCAATTCTAGTTGGATAGATTTCATTTTATCGACAAGCTGAGTCTTGCGACAAGTCGAGTATTTCTTGAGAGTTGGTTCTCTCCTTGGAGTTGGTGCTCCTTCAGTTGGTGCCGATAAAACCCCTGTGATTGTAGTCACATGTAAAACATAATGCAAAAGCTTACACATATGTATGGTGTCTCTTGTGTTCATTGTGCTTATGGATTGATTTCTCTTTATTATTCATGGATGTCATTGGTTAATGGTTACATGCAATATTACAGTGATGAAGTGTA
>JZKD02S2012148.1:471877-492571 GCA_000966675.3 Picea glauca
TGGTTGGTGTGTCCAACAATTGGTATCAACGCAGGGCCTTCACTATAAGCCTTAACAAGCTTGGAGGAGATCCATGGACACACAAATAGATGATGAAGTTCCAATATTTGATGAGAAAAATTATTCAGAATGGAGAATATAAATGAAAGGGTATTTGAAAGAAAAAGGATCAAGTGTTTGGAAAGAAGCTATTGGTGGATCATTTCCTTTGAAGAATAAGTGAAATTTTGTAGCTCAAAAGGAAGAAAAGAAGAATGATGCATTGGCTCTCAAGACCATTTTCAATGGACTCTCAAGTTCAGTCAAAGAAAGCATGGGACAATGTACTTCAGCCAAGGATCTATGGCTAAAGCTAGAGAAGACATATCAAGGAAAAAAAGAATACACTGAAGACAATTCCATCAAAAACAATGAAGGTAAATACTCTCCAAAATCCTCTGATTGCAATAATTCTAAGTGTGATGATGTTGAATGTTTCTCTACAAGTAAAGAAGAAAATCTAGAAGTAGTTTGTGTAGAATTGTTGGGTATGTGTTATATTCTTTGCATGAGTAGTAGTGTCTGTGTTGCATTGGGAGTGCAGGGGGGTGAAGCCCCTTGCACAGGGGTTCGGGAGCAGTGCCCTCGAGAAAAAAAATTATGCCTCAGGAAACGTGTCACATATTTAGGTGGCTTTTCGGCACATGGTTTCTTTGTCGATTGTTTTCTATTTCTGGTTTAGAAATTAGGGTTGTTGACTAATCCAATTCATTGGGTTAGTATGTATATTGTATTGTAAACAATGTATCACTATGAATGAATATAGAATATGTTGGTTTTCCCAGTTTGGGTTTCCGGGGGAAAAATATTTGTGTAATGTTTGTATTTTCCATTGTATCTTTTCTGTTCTTTTACTGAAAATATGTTTGCAGTGAATATTGTACAAGGTTAAAATCTACAAGAATCAAATTACATTTATCCTATAGATGAAGAGGAAGATTTTTTGAAGCTTAAATATAAAGTTGTATCTGAATTAGATGATGTTAGCAGTGAAATAGGACATTACTCAATTTTTTTTTAGTATCTTGAAAAATACACCAAGGAAGTCCTAGAAAAGTACCCAAGATATACCATGGCACTAAAGAAAATGCTCAAAGAACAACAAGAAAGTAAAATGCCTCAATTAGAAGAAAAAGAAGAAGAGATCAAAAGACTAAAGAATGAAATAGAAGAAAAGAATAAGGTAGATGATGAGCTTACCAAAAGTCTTGAAGTTAATGTCAATCTTAAGACCAAAATTGAAGAAGCCAAAATAGTATAGGAACTATTGAAGAATCAAGTAAATGAAAGGAAGAGTCATGCCATAAGTTGGAAGATGAATTTGTTGATCTTAGAAAGAAATTAAAGAATTCAAACACTTACATCAAGTTCATGAACAGTGCAACAATCTTGGATGAGATCCTAGATAGCCAAAGATCTCTAAATGATAAATCAGGTCTTGGATACAATAAGGAATATATACATCTTGAAGCTCGAACTTCTAAGAATCATGAGGTAAGTTCTTGATTCTCAAAAGGTGGAAGTAATGTTGAAAGTCAACCATCTACACAAATCAAGGAAACTTTCAAAATAACAAAGGAAGGAAGACATCAAGAAGCCATATTTACACCTCAAAGCAAATTTAAAAGAGAGACACCTTCATGGTGGACACCAATGCAAAGGTGTGAAAATGTTTTTCATGGTCACTACTACTCATGTAATGAATATGGTCACAAAGATTTGGATTATAGACATTATTCAAGGAAAGATAATGGAAGGTTTCATAACACCCTAAGGTGTTGGAGATGTAATAAAATGGTCAGACACATTGTTTCTCATTGTCACACCATGAGATGCTACAGTTGTAGTGGGTTTGGCCACAAATCTCAGGATTGTTGGAACACAAGAAGACATTCCATGAAGACTACTTCATATATCATGACAAGAAGAACACATGAAGCTAGGAAGGAAGAAAATGTTGAAAGGATGGAAGTTGAAAGAACCAGTACTCAGATAACATGACACTATAAGAATTGGATGAAGAAGACTGAACAACCAGAACAGAATGGCATCCATGAGGCAAGCTCAAGCTTGACATTTTCTGGATCATACGAGGGCTCTTGTGGGAGAAGTCAAGTACATATGAAAGGTGAACTATAGAAAGGTCACATACATACACGAGTTTTCTATGAAACAGGATGCATACCTATGAAAAAATCCTTAAGAAGATGAGTGTACAAATGAGTTGCAACATGGTTTGATTATCTAACTTTTTTTATGCAGGGTCTGAGATGGTTTTCTTCATGTTTCATATTCGAATGTGTGTTTGATGAATATATGGTGATAATATGTGGTTGAGTGTTGAATCATATGCTTGATGCCTATATTGGATTCATGGTACTAACCCTAGAGTGTGGATTGAGCCATTTTCTGTTGAGGAATAGTGTTGGTTATGCCAGTGAAGTTATGGCACTCTATTTATGAGATATATCATGATGATGTGATGCTATCTAGAGATATATCATTGATCTATTGAGGGACACTCTTGGTACATGTTTAGAGGTATTGTTTTTTCATTATACTTGTTTTTTTTAAGCATATATGTTGTAGTACATGGAGGGTACATATGTCAGCTCCATTGTTATATCTTATGATGTATTTTTAGAGGCATATTTGTTGAAAATCTTGGTGCATGAATTTGGCATGTGGTTGAGCTACATATTGGGACATGTAGTTGATGAGTTGATGAGGTGGTTATGTTGTACATCATTGATGAGTCATATATTGATCTATAGTTGATGTTTGATCGGTACATATTTGGTACCTTGTTAGAGGCACTTTCTAGAAGTATGATTGACACATGGTTTATGGTTGATATGGAATACATGTATGGGAACACATCTTGATTGTAGTTCATCTTGTTGAGTTATGGTGCATGGTTGATGCACTTGCTTTGGTACATGATGTATGGGATGATATAGTTGAGACACTTTTTATGATGATTGGTTTATAGATTAATGGTTGAGATACATGGTTGTGGCACTTGCTTCATGGTAGAGGCATATCATGAGTGATATGACACTTGTTTTAGGCACATGGTTGGCATGTAGGTAGATGCATATGATTGGTACACAATTGGAACATGTTCTTAGAATATGGTTGATAAACTCCATTGATTATATCATATGGTATATTGTATGGTATTGATGTCCACAGTTGATGTACATGGGTGTTGTGCATGGTTGGCACACAGTATGGCACAAGATGTACATGGTTGATGTTTTGTTCATGATTCTATATTCATTGTTGACATATATTTTTCTTCATGGTGTATCATATGGAACGAGTTTGATGCATGGATAGGTCCAAGGATCGTCATAGGAAAAGAAGATAATTCTTGAGAAGTTGATCTATTTTTTGGTTGAGCAGTAGCATTTGTAGCAAAAGAAAATTGCAGTGGTAGCATATTGTTCATCTTGCAGAGAAGATAGGGGGAGACATACCCACAGGGGGAGTCATTCTTCTTCCCATGATTTCAGGAGGAGAGATTCATCAGATGAGGATAGAGATATAGGTGCTTGGAGAGAGAGCATAGAGGCATGTTTCCAAGGGGAACGATGGCCACAAGGGGAGCATGAGCGATATTTCTTCAACATTACATAATAGTGATATCCCTCGTTCAAAAGGGGATAAATTATTCAAAGGAAGCTCAAAGGCATACAGACAAGGGGAGCATTCCCAAGAAGAGTTTAGGTAGGGGAAGCAGCCCCAAGGCGAGAACTAACCTATTCCATTGATGTCAAAGGGGGATAGATAGTCACATTGATGTGATTGATATGACTATTGATGAAGAGCAATGCCATGTCTACATGTTTCCATCAATGATTGGTGTTGACATCAATGTTGGTATTGTCATCAATGCCAAAGGGGGAGATTTGTGCATTATGTTGTCATTGATATCAAAGATTTGATGTATTTTTCATAGTATCATTGATGTATTGATTCATGGCCTATGTTTTCGTAGATGTAATTGATGTCAAATATGTCAAGTGGTTTCATAGTGAGTCATTGCCATGGATTGATGTATAGATGGGATGATGTAAAGGTTAGTCATTATTGTCTTATCATGATTGATAGGAATAACCAAATGGATAAACTCCAAAGTGGTACACTTATGGTGAAATCCCTCACGGGAAGATGCTCTTGGATAAATTTCTCAAAGTGGTCCCCTTATGGTGAAAGCCCTCACGGGAAGATGCTTTTTGAAGTCCAAATGGTTAGGTAGCCCAACAATGTGGTTAGGGAACCCAAGTTTGATTAAGGAATAATGTAATGAATATCATTGAATTTGCAGGAGAAACTATTCTATATGGATAGTATATGTCATACCATTTTCGTTGATATGTCACACAAGTCCTCACGGTTAGAGAGTTATTGACGCCAACGCCCTTCCTCACAACCTGCAAGTCAGAAGGCCTATGTCAGCTCAGGATCTTTTCTTCTTCCTCGGCCCGAAGAACTGTAATGCTCTTCTATTTCCCTGTCAGGAAATATTCACCCATAGAACTTTTCGCGCGATCCCCTCTCTGCACTCGGAGGATCGGACTTCACGAATTCGCGAGGTCAATGTTCAAGCATTGTACCCTCGAGTCCCCGAGACCTAACAACAGTCAACGCTGACCTTCCCTTCTATTTTGAAACTTTTCTTATCGTGATTTCGCCACTCGCGATATCAAACAACTCACTTTACCGACTCCCGACTTCCGATATGCCGAAACCCCAACGCACATGCAAGTTGACTATTCAACGGTCCTTCACTCCATTGGCATTTTGGAGTTCGCAATATCATGAATCTAGATGCTATTGTATCAGGACTTCTCGTTGCGAAACCCCGATAAGGTGTGCTACCTGTCTACCTGCTAACCCTTGTGGCCCACACTATTCCCTTAGTCATCGGGATATCGCGTTTCGTGATTTCAAGATTCCCGTTGCCCAACCTTCGACTCTTCCCCTCACAAAATACTGATAGGTGATTCTGCGAGTGATCCAATGGCCCTAGTTGGCTTGGATCAACAGCTCTATCCCTCTTGAGATTTTAACCTCTCAAGAATACGTTGTTGTATCTCCCCTGCACCTTTGTGAGATCTAACAGCTCACGGAGTTTAGCAAAATCTCCTCAGAGAATTTTGTTCGTCTGTCCTTCCTTGGTGATCCCTATGAAGGACCAAGTTTTCCTCTGTGGAAACTTGTCTATCTACGTGCAAACTTGCAACGCCTTCTAACCACTCTACGGAACAAGCTCCTATGCTACTCTTCGACCGTTTCTCAAAGGTCCTATACCTCCTAAGCTCTACCAACTCTGAATCCTTCAGAGAATCTTGCACACACTCCTTGTGGCATACATTCAACCACTTCCAAGTGTTGAATCTTCGACTCTGTGCACACCTGCAACAGCAGTCCTTCAACCCTTTCTCAGGTTCGCAACCCTGAACTTCACTTGGCCTGTGCACTCCTTGCACGGCTCTTGTGCCCAACTGCACCTTTGGGTGAATAAGACCAAAAGCTAAATTACCTGAGCCCCCTGTCAACGCACTCCTTGCGGACACTTCAAATGCACTCCTTACAGGAACTCTAGCTCAAATAGAGAAACAATTGAAACTCATTCCTTCTTCCCTTCAGACTTCAAACTCAAACATGAAATCATATACACAACATATAAAGAAAATGTATAACAGGAAGCAAACATTCATGAGCATATCATTTAGCATCAATACATAGAGAACAACACAAAACCATGAATTTGAATCAATCTCTTCCTATTAATCCAAATATCTGTACATGGGTGTTCTTACACAGTTCTCTGCATGCTCTTTCTCCAATGCTTCTAACTCTGATCTAATGATACAATACACAATGAGGGTGTCTATATCTCGTTTCCCTCTTGCGCTCTCAACTATCTAATCTAGAATTAAATTCTATATACCTGCATTAACTATCTTAAATGCCTCCTACCTACTAAGGATGAAAGAAAATGGCTCAAGGTCTGATTACAATATACAAGTGCGCCTCTTCTTAATGACTTCATTTAAGATCACGCAACAACTTCAAGGAAATTTCAAAATTTGTGCTAGCGCTTGTCCAGCTATCCTTTGCTTCTGTGTTGGCTCGCTTGATGTGGGAGATGCTCCTACATCATACTCCCTCACTTGAAAACTTTCATGGGATCCTGTCCATGAGCTCCTGCATGGTCTGTCCATGCTTCTGTATTTCTTCTTTAGTCTCTCATCTGGCATCTTCAACTGGATGATTCTTCCACTTGACCAAATACTCAAAGTATTCTTTCCTACTGGTCTTCTTGCCAATTCTTTTGTCCAATATGCACTCCATATGCAGCTTCTCTGCAATTGGCATCTGCTTTGTCCACTGGATCACTGGTTGTTCATCTCTAGTCTCTGCTTTCCTAGCTCTGTATGGGTACAAATCCGAGATATTGAATGTCAGAGAAATTCCGATCCCATTGGGTAATTCAATCTCATAAGAATTTGGCCCAATTTTCTTCAAGACCCTACATGGCCCGATTTTCTTCATCTTCAGCTTATTGTATGTTCCTCTCGGGAACCTTTCTTTTCTCAAATGTGCCAGAACCAAGTCACCAAATTCAAACTGAAGTTGTCTTCTATGTTGATCAGCTATGCGTTTATACTCTTGACTTGAATTCTGCAATCGCTCCTTCACCTGGCTATGAAGTTCCTTCATCGCCTCTGCGAATTCTTCTGCACTAGCACTCCTAGTCACAATATATTCTGAATCCCTCAGTTTAGAAATTCCCCTCGGTTGTATGCCATAGACAATCCGAAATGGACTCTGCCCTCTGCTCCTATTAACCGAGTCATTATAAGAAAACTCTTCCGGCGGTAATATTTTGTCCCACTGGTTGTGGTGTTCTGTCACCAAGCTTCTCAGCAGGTCTCCCAGACTTTTGTTTACGATCTTTGTCTATCCATCCATCTAAGGATGATAAGCTGAAATAAATGCCAAATTAGTTCCCAGCTTCTTCCATAAGTTCCTCCAAAAATGCCCGATGAATTTTGTATCTTGATCCGAAACAATACTCCTTGGCAACCCATGAAGTCGAATGACCTCTTTGAAAAATAGATTCGCAATGTGAGTTGTGTCACTGGTCTTCTGACATGGAATGAATTGTGCCATTTTGGAAAATATATCCACCACCACAAAGATTGAGTCAGCACCTCTTTGTGTTCTTGGCAACCCCAATACAAAATCAATGCTAATCGCATCCCACGGCCTTTCTGGTATGGGCAATGGTTGATAGAACCCTGCATTCTGCTTCCTTCCCTTTGAATGCTGGCAAATTATACATCTATCCAAAAATATCTTGACATCTACTTGCATTCCTGGCCAAAAATATGACTCGTTCAACTTTGCGAATGTTTTTTCATGACCAAAGTGCCCCACTAATCCTCCATTGTGTTTCTCCTTCAGCAAATTCTCCCTCATGGAGAATTTCAGAATACATAGTTGATTGCCTCTAAACAGTAATCCTTCCTAAATCATATAGTATGTCCATGGGCTTCTGTCTCTGAGAACTGGATTCTTAGCCGCTTCATACGCCTCTTTGAAATCTTGATCATCTGCGTACCTGTCCCTGAGATCATTAAAACCTAACGTTTTGACTCTGAACTCATACAACAACAAACACTTCCTGCTCAAAGCATCAGCCACCTTGTTAGAAGTACCATAAATATGTTTAATCACAAAAGTGAAATTATGCATATACTCAACCCATTTGACATGTTTCTGATTAAACTTTTCCTGTTGAGTCACAAACTGTAATGCATGATTATCACTGTACAAGATAAACTCCTTCAAGATCAAGTAATGCCTCCATTTCTTCAATGCTTGGATGATAGCATAAAACTCCTTATCATAAGTGGAGTATTTCAATTTTTCTTCATTCAGCTTCTTGCTGAAATATGATATCAGTTTGTCTTCTTGACTTAAGACTGCCTCTATTGCAAATCCACTTGCATCTCATTTCACCTGAAATGTCTTCTGGAAATCCGGCAACACCAAAACTGGTTGTTCTGTAATCTTCCCCTTCAACAGGTTAAAACTTTTCTCAGCCTCTTCAGTCCAGTGAAAAGACTTGTGTCTTTTCTTCACTGTGTCCATCATCTCTGCTCTAATTCCACTGAAATTCCTGATGAATTTCTGGTAGAAACTAGCTAATCCGTGAAAACTTCTCACCTCAAATATGTTCTTCGGTGATGGCCAATTCTTGATCATTTCCACCTTATCTGGATCCATCCTCAACTCATTTTCCGAAATAACAAACCCCAAGTAAATGAGTTTTGTCTTCATGAATGAAGACTTCTTCATATTTATCAACAACTTCTCCTACTATAATATCTTCATCACTGTAGCCAAATGCTTTAGATGCCCTACCATTGTTTTACTGTAAACCAGTATGTCATCCAAATACAAAATGACAAATTTTCCGATGAACTCCCTCGGGACTTCATTCATCAACCTCATGAAGGTACTCGGCACATTTGTTAAGCCAAACGGCATAACAAGACATTCATACAACCCTTCGTTTGTTTTGAATGTTGTCTTCCATTCATCACCTTCTCTCATGCATATTTGATGATAAAATAATTTCAAATCAATCTTTTCAATCACCTTTTCAAATCAATCTTTGAAAAATACTTTGCTCCACTCAAAAAATCCATCAGATCATCCATCCTCGGAAATGGAAATCTGTACCTGATGGTTATATTGTTAATGGCTCTTGAGTCAGTACACATCCTCCAACCTCCATCTTTCTTCGGACTGAGCACTGTTGGAACAACACATGGACTCAAGCTTTCTCTGACCAAACCTTTGTCCAACAAATCCTGGACTTGTCTCTTAACCTCTTCATTCTCTTGCGGTGTCAATCTATACGTAGCTTTGTTTGGCAAACTGGCCCCTGGTATGAGATCAATATGATGACTCATACTCCTGATTGGTGGCAACGAATGAGGTAATTCATCCACTATGATGTCAGCGAACTCTTTCAGCAGCTCCTGAATCTCCTCTAGTAAATCATCCACCCTTGTGTTAGTCAGAACAATCCTTGGTTTCCTGACCACAATAAACTGTGGATCCTCTTTCTTCTTAACCTCTGTAAGAAGTTCCTTCCCACTCATGAGAAGTACAGTGTTGCTCACTTCTGGCTTCACCTCCTTATCCTTTACCGGAAGCAACATGTGAGTCCTCCCATTCTTCTCTAGGGTGTATGTGTTCATTCTCCCGTCATGAATCACATTTCTGTCATATTGTCATGGTCTACCCAACAATAGATGACAAACATCCATAGGAATGACATCACATAAAATCTTATCATTATATCCCCCTATCTTGAATTCAACTAAACATTGTTTAGTGATAGTTACCCGGTGTCCCTTTTGTAGCCATGAAACTCTGTATGGGCTTGGATGATCAGTCGTCTCCATCTCCAGCTTCTCTACCATCTCTATAGATACAATATTATCCATGCTACCACTGCCTACAATGACCTTGGATACCCTGTCCTTGGTCTTGCAAGCAGTCCTGAAAAGTCTGGTCCTTTGGACTGAACTCTCCACCTCCTTCTCAGGTGTCAAAAGGACTTTTCGCATCATCAGCGATCTTCCGCCTTCATCATCTTCTGCTTCAACATCTCACCTCTGTGGTTCGGCGATGTGATATTCTCCCCCTTCTTTCTTCTTATATAGACACTCGTAAGACTTGTGCCCATTCTTTCCACATGTGAAGCATGTGATTACTCCACCTCTTCCTCTTCCTCTACCTCTAGTACGAGGAAAAGTGTTGTTGTCAGCATAATGTCCTCTCTGCTCATTATGTTGCCCTCTCTATGAGGTTCCACCTCTCTCGATTTGAGTCCGAGGTTTATTCCAGTCGTCCTTGGGCTTCTGGTTTCTGTCCTGGGAAACTGATTTGCCTCTGGGCTAGCTTCTGCCTCGGCCCCTCTGACTCTTATTTCGACTCAGCTTCTCTTCTGCTTTCAGAGCCATCTGATAAGCATCTTCCACCGTTCGGATGGTTACCGTGCTCATCTCATCCTGGATATCATATCTTAGGCCATTCATATATCTGGCAACCTTTTCATCATCTCTCTCTTGATGACCTGCCCTGATGTTCAGTTTATAGAATTCCTCAGTGTATTCCTTCATTGTCATCATCTTTTGTCTCAGGTTCTGCATCCTCCTGAATAGAGTAATTTGATAATCCCAGGGGATGAATTTCACCTTCATCTTTGCGATCATTCTATCCCAGCTCTTGATCTTTTGCTTGCCCTTGCAGCGTCTATCATCTTGTAGTTCATCCCACCACAATGCTGCATGTCCCTTCAATCTAGTGACAACATGCTTGACTTTCTTGTTTTCTTCGACATCTTCATAGTCAAAGTATGTGTCCAGAGCTCTAATCCAGTCTAGAAGCTCCTCTGCATCCAAGTTTCCCTCGTAAAATGGAATGTCCATCTTTTCTCTTGCACCCATCCTGGCAAGAGCTTTGATCAAACACTCATTTGATGCATCTTTAGCTGCAACTTCTTCTTCGCGTTTAGCCTCATCTTCACTCTTAGAATCACTCAGATCCCCCGCACTGACTGTGCGTCTTTGCGTTGTCTCCATGTCTTCGAGCCTAGATCATAGATCACGCATTTGTCTCTCCATGACTAGATCATTCATCTGCCTGCCTCTTCTTCTCGGCATTTCCCTATCCTCTGGATCGAGTGATTGTCTATCTCTCCTTGGCGACATGGTGAAGTCTCTCCCTTCTCTGCTACAGAAAGAAAAGAGTATTTTTGTGCTCTGATACCACTTGATGTAGTGTATCAGAGTACTCTTTACCTCTTATGACTCCCTTGTCTGAAATGTATAGACAAGAATCAGGCTCTGATACCACTTGACGCCAACATCCTTCCTCATAACCCATAGGTCGAAAGGCCTACGTCAGCTCAGGATCTTTTCTTCTTCCTCGGCCCGAAGAACTGTAATGCTCTTCTATTTCCCTGTCGAGAAATCTACACCCACGTAACTTTTCACACGATCCCCTCTTTTCACTCAGAGGATCAGACTTTGCGACTTTGTGAGGTCAGTGGTCGAGCATTGTACCCTCGATTCTCCGAGACCCGATGATAGTCAACGCTGACCTTCCCTTCTATTTCGAAACTTTTCTTATCGCGATTTCGCCACTCGCGATATAAAACAACTCACTTTACCAACTCCTGACTTCCGATATGCCGAAACCCTAACACACATGCGAATTGACTATTCAATGATCCTTCACTCCATCAGCATTTCGGAGTTCGCAATATCGCGAATCCGGATGCTATTGTATCAGGACTTCTCGCTGTGAAACCCCGATAAGGCGTGCCACCTATCTACCTGCTAACCCTTGTGGCTCTCATTATTCTCTTAGCCGTTGGGATATCACGTTTCATGATTTCGTGATTCCCGTTTCCCAACCTTCGACTCTTCCCCTCATGAAATCTCGATAGGCGATTCCGCGAGTGATCTAATGGCCCTGGTTGGCTTGGATCAATGGATCTATACCTCCTGAGATTTTAACCTCTCGAGAATATGTTGGTGTATCTCCCCTGCACCTTTGTGAGATCTAACGGCTCACAAAGTTTCACAAAATCTCCTCAGAGAATTCCGTTCGCCCGTCCTTCTTTGGTGATCCCTGCGAAGGACCAAGTGTTCCTCCGCAGAAACTTGTGTATCTGTGTGCAAACTTGCAATGCCTTCTAACCACTCTATGACACAATATCCTATGCTAATATTCGATGGTTTCTCAAAGGTCCTATACCTCCTGATCTCTACCAACTCTGAATCCTTTAGAGAATATCTCATGCACTCCTTTTGGTAGACATTCAACCACTTCCAAGTGTTGAATCTTCGACTCTGCGCACACCTGCAGCAGCAGTCCTTCAACCCTTACTCAGGTTCGCAACCCTAAACTTCACTCGGCCTGCGCACTCCTTGCATGGCTCCTGTGCCCAACTGCACCTTTGGGTGAATAAGAACAAAAGCTAAGCTACCTGAGCCCCCTGTCAACGCACTCCTTGCGGACACTTCAACTGCACTCCTTGCAGGAAGTCTAGCTCAGATAGAGAAACAATTGAAACTCATTCCTTCTTCCCTTCAGAATTCAAACTTAAACATGAAATCATATACACAACATATAAAGAAAATGTATAACAGGAAGCAAACATTCATGAGCATATCATTCAGCATCAATACACAAAGAACAACACAAAACCATGAATTTGAATCAATCTCTTCCTATTAATCCAAATATCTGTACATGGGTGTTCTTACATAGCTCTCTGCATGCTCTTGATCCAATTATTCTAACTCTGATCTAATGATACAATACACAATGAGGGTGTCTATATCTCGTTTCCCTCTTGCGCTCTCAACTGTCTAATCTAGAATTAAATTCTATCTACCTGCATTAACTATATTAAATGCCTCCTACCTACTAAGGATGAGAGAAAATGGCACAAGGTCCGATTACAATATAAAATTGTGCCTCTTCTTAATGACTTCATTTAAGATCAAGCAACAACTTCAAGGAAATTTCAAAATTTGTGCTAGCGCTTGTCTAGCTATCCTTCGCTTCCATGCTAGCTCGCTTGATGTGGGAGATGCTCCTGCATTAGTTATGGCCATGTGAAGTTAGAGAACCCTCATGAGTTATCTATAAGCCTCTAGAAGGTCAAAGAAGTCAAATTATTCTAGAAGCCCCTAGAGGAAGTTGACCAGTCAAAGTGGTTATTCATGGGTTAAGTGGTTGCAACAAGAAAACAATTAAAAATAAATTAGTTGCAACTAGAATTGGAGAGTTTACTATTTGTGGATAAAGTGGTTAAGTGGAAAAAATGGTTAAGTGGAAAAAGTGGCTAAGTGGACAAAGTTGGTTAAGTGGACAAAGTGGCTAAGTGGAAAAAGTGGTTAAATGGACAAAGTGGCTAAGTGGACAAAGTTGGTTAAGTGGACAAAGTGGCTAAGTGGACAAAGTGGTTAAGTGGACAAAGTGGTTAAGTGGATACTTCTAGAGGAAGCTACTTGGAGAGTATAACTAACAGAGAAAGGGTCTCCCATTAGTATCCATTTGATAATATTTAATATATACAAGTGACTAAGGTAACCAAGGGATATCTAAGGCTAATTTCATAGGGAAGTTGAAGTAAGGAAGGCCAAAATTCAAGGGAGGATAAGATCTTTTGATGATTCTTTCTAAGGTATGTTATTTATAGGTCATATCACCATTTTTGCAATAACATTTTTTCTAGAATGAATTAGATAGTGAAATATAGAGGTTGTTGATACAACATATCCAATTAATTGTGATAAAAATTTCATCTTGTGGGTCATTGTATTTTGGGAGTTACACTCCATGGAAAATAGGGTTTGTGGCTAGTCCTGAAATTGGTCTAAAACAGGTCTTTCGGGTAACAACGTCATAACTTCTTCATACCAGATCTAAATTCAGTAAGACCAATGTAATGGTTATATTACAGTTTGTAGTATGTTTTGTGCCAATTTCATATCCATATAGAAACTATTCCATGCGGGGCATGTCGTACAAGTGAGCTATCTAGAATAGGACAAAATTTAGGAGGGTCTTCCATATTTTCTATAACTTTTGTTATGGGATGTTTCAAATCTTGTAATTTATAGGAGATGGACCAAAGAGATCATAGTATCTATGGTTAAAATTTCAGCCATTGAATCGCAATATTTTTGGAGATATGGTCTATGGAAGTTAGGGTTCCTGAATAATATTGAAAATATGTTTCAAACAAGTAAGCTTGGTATTTCTACTATAACTTCTTTTATGTGGCTTTGGAGACTATGAAATTTGTAGAGGAATGATAGTACATGCAAGAGTAGCTCAGATATAAATTTCAGAATCAGAAACATAAAATTGATCTTGTGGTGAATCTTACGAGTTGAGGTAACTTGTTGATTGCATGGCATTGTGAATGAAGGGAGGTTGATGAAGTGTTTGGTTGATTGTATGGGAAGATTCTTGTGATGAGAATTTGTTGTATATATATGATTATGACTTAGAGTATATTCTATAACTGGTTGACTAGTATTTTGTTGGTTGTACTACTAGATCAATTCTAGTTGGATAGATTGCATTCTATCGGCAAGATGAGTCTTGCAACAAGTCGAGACTTGCTTGAGAGTTGGTGTTCTCTTGAGAGTTGGTTCTCTACTTGGAGTTGGTGCTCCTTACCTTATTTGGTGCTGATAAAACCCCCATGATTGTAGTCGCATGTCAAACATAATACAAATGCTTACACATACATATGGTGTCTCTTGTGTTCATTGTGCTTATGGATTGATTGCTCTTTACTAATGATGGATGTCATTGGTGAATGGTTACATGCAATCTTACAATGATTATGTGTAATATTATGTTTTGAAATGGTTGCTAACTTGAAGTGAGAAAAATTTGTAAAATCCCACAAACTAATTCACCCCCCCCTCTTAGTGTGGTTGGTGTGTCCAACAACTTGATTTATGTTTCTCGTTGCTCATCGTTTGAGGATTTTCATGTGTGTTTGTTTTATTTCTCTTTTGCGTCATTGAGTTCTTGATTGAACCTTATTTTCTTTCATTTATCGTTATACTTTGAGTTCATTCTTTGTTTAAAAACATTTTTCTTCGTGCCTTTTGTATCTGCATCTAACTCTTTCATTTTGATTGAAAATAATAAAGCATTAAAGGATTCACATTTTCTTTCCTTTTAAAATCAAATAAAGAAGATAATTGGGTTCTTGATTTTGGGTAGTGTAGTAGATGCATTCAGGAAATTGAGTTTGGGAATTGGGTGTTTTTCTTGCAGAAATTTGAACCTCTTCTCCATCTTGTATCGAGGATTCATTGAAGAAAAAGATTTGCATCTCATTGTTTTGCATTCTTTTGGAGTCAAGTCTAAAATGTCATAAGTTTCACTTTCACACCCTTGAGTAAAAAACAACCTTAAAATGAAGCACTTATAAAATTGATCAGACACTTTTATATTATCTGGTAGCAAACCTACATTAGCTTAAAGTGTAGGGTTTTGGAATAGGTTGTGTGAATAACTTTCCAAATCCATAAAAAAAAAATAGATTCTTGTGCTAGGGAGTGGTAAATCCAATTGTTCGTATAATCATAGTCGGGATCCCCCTCTCACATAGGGGTTAAAAACGAGGTCATATGTGGGAGAGAAGTAGATATTTCCCCTCCTAAGATTAACCCACATAGCAAAAATATCGTATATTGGGTGTTCTTCCTGAGAAACAATTGGTTTCATTTGGTCTGGATCTTCGTGAATCTTGAATCTGTTCGGGGCTCTCAGTAGTATTTCGATCCACTTGTCTTTAGTTCTCTTGAATAATTTCAAACTTGTTATCCTGCCCATACGTTCCTTCCTGACTGTTGATTGTACCCTCCCAAAGGCTGACTGTGAATTGGTAACCTTAGTGGCCTATATCTGTATGGTTGATACACAAGGTGACAGTGAAGGGGAGTCTTCATCACACCTGGGTCAGATGTTGGTCAAACTCACTCGAGATCCTTGGAGGGTACACCCAGGGGTAAACCCGTGTGGAATTTTACACCAAGGCATAAGTCCATTAAGCAAGTCCCGAACATAACTGATCCACCCACTCTATCCCAGTGCCTTCCTATTTTGGTCTCGCGATGTTGGATTTCGTCACCAACTAGTGGTATCATCATAGGAAGGTTTGTTTGATTGTTTGCTTCTTAGATTTGTAACATGTGTCATTTTTTTTCTTTAGTGGACCTTAGGTTGAGTCAGTGTCAATGGCATCAATTCTAGGGAGTACCAACGAAGGAACCCCTTTTCACAAGGAACCTTTTAGCTTTCCTTCTTTGGGAAATGTCGGTCCTCTGTGCATTGCCACATTGAGTCTTCCAGGACTCACCATTGGGTTACCAGTTTGGTTTTTCCCCACTATGGTTATCTCCACTTTTTCCAGTGCTTCGAATGCACCTCATGCTTTGGATGTAAGCACACTACCCAAACATCAACCTCATGTCGACCTTTCACCTTCTTCACCCACCAAGTCTCCTTCCCTTTCTCCTTCTTCGCCTAGTGAAAGCTCTAAAGAGAGTAGCCAGGTTGATAAGAAGAAGAATAAACAGAAGGAGAAGAATAAGAATAATCAAAAAGAGACCAAGCCTCCAACTACATCATCTCATGTTGGATCCGAGCAACCATCTATTATTAATCATATTGGGAGTGTTGATAAATTCGACAAGTCTAAAACAAAGAATCCTAAACCCAAATTCCCTTGCAGGATTTGTAAGGGTGACCACTTTCTGAGGGATTTCCCTAGTCTCCTCAAGGTCTTAGAAATGTGGTCATCCATGTCATCAGCCTCTACTGAGCATGCTATAAACATCCCGTAAACTAGTGATGTCAAGGTTGGTAAGAAGAATAGAACTGTAAATTTCCTTCTATGTTATGCGAAGGTGATCATCACTCTCACCTTTTCCCTCGTATAGACAAGACTTCTTATCTTTTGGAAAAAAATCAACTTCCAACTATTTATCGTACGATATCTCTCAATCCGTTGTTATTTTATGGACTATTCAATCCAGTTCCATCCCCAATCAATCTGGTTGATCAGGTGGTCAATCTAGTTTCATCCTCGGTTGAGCCAATAACCCAAGTGAATGATCCAGTTTCATCATTGGTCATCCACACTCTTCATCTAAAAAGTGAACCCAAAGTGGTCAATTCGAATCCATCATCGATTGATCCCAATCCTCCCATAAAGAGTGAACCCAAAGTGGTCGATTTGAGTCCATCATTGATCAATTCCAATCCTCCCTTGAAGAGTGAAAAAAAAGTGGTAGATCCGGTTCCGTAATCGGTCGATCCCACTCCTCATTCACAGAGTTAGGATGTCTCTCAGGTCTACCTCATTAATATTGATTCACCTGGACAAGGGGCCACTCTGCCCGTCCCAATGGCACCCCCTTCAAGCAATTAGATGATTTATATTAATTGGAATCATTTGACAGAACCATGTCTTCCTTCTTGCGTGCCTTTCCAAATCACCATGCAGGTTTGTGATATGAATATTCCTAACACTATAATAGATGAATGTTCTTTTGTTAGCATATTATCCATGAATTCTTGGCAAGATTTTGGTTCCCCATAGCTTTCACCTATGACTCAGAATTTGTTGACTTTTAATAGAAGAGTTATTCAACCTTTAGATATCCTTCCTCAGTTTCTAATTACCTTGGGAGAAAAATTTGTCTGCATTGATGTGATGGTAGTTCATGACCCCTTGGACTTTAACGTGCTCCTCGAGCGAGACTATGTCTATGTTATGGGATATTTTGTGTCCAATCTCTTTCGAGTGATATGTTTCCCTCACAATGGAAATAAGGTAACGATCCACCAACTTTCATTCATTGACCCTCATCTAATGGTCAACCATCCATCTTCCCTTAATGGTCCCTACATTCCAGCGATGTCTGCCCCGCCACGGGTCAATTATGTAACAAATTTCCCCATTTGTTCAACCCTGCACGAGAGGGGATCTCTCCCTTCTCTTGACTTAGATCCAGTAATTAAAATGGTCATATCTTCAATAGGGCTATTAGAGCTAGATCTCCCTACCCTTATTGAGTTCGTCGGCACGTATTCCTTCCAAAGTTTTTTTTTTCCATCGAATGAAGATCTCCTGGAATCCCCCTTGAAATGTATTCCTTCCAAAGAATTTTCCTCTTGGAAGCCATGATCAAGGAGAGGTATTGAGAACAATTTTTCTTCTCTTTGGCAAGCTCATTAAAAAATGAAACAGAAGTCTTGAGCACAGTTTTGCTTCTCTGTGGAAATATCGTTAAAAAATGAAACAGAGGTCATGAGCATAGATCATTGTCTCTGTCAAGCTCATTAAAAAATGAAACAATGCCCCCTCCATTCCAATTGATTATCACTCTGGATCGAGTACTTGAACCTTCTTTTCATTCATCTGGTGAAAATGTTTCCATTAGTAACTAGAAGCCTAAACAAGGAAAGAAGAAGAGTCGCCGAAGGAAACAACTCTTGGGGGGAAAGTCTTCAACCTTTGGACATCATGCTGGAGAAAAACCACCAACTTTTTCCAAAGAAGATGGGGGAAAACTACCTCTAGAGAGACACGATGCTTGGAGTGATCCTTGTTAGAAGGTCATTCCCATTGTAACATAGTAGTCTTTTTCTAGAATGATCTTAGTCTTTGTTCTTTCTCATGCTCATAAATACATGAGAATAATTTATTGAGTTTAGTCTTTTTTATTTCTCATGCTCGTAAATACATGAGAATGTAACCGAGTATACTTTTATCACTTTTTCAGACTCATAAAGGTTATACAAAAAAGGAACCACCTGGAGTATCTGTTAAGATAATTTGAGACTCTCTAAACATGAAAATATTTTTGAGTGATCTTGCTTCCTTTCACACTTGTTAAAAGGTTTGAAAGGGCATCTTTTGAGTGATAGTTTATCTCTTTTTTGGCCTCCTAATACGAATTATGAAAAAGGAACACTCTAACCAAACATGATTAGAAGAGTTCTCCCCTGTATTGTTTTATACTTTTTCAGACGTTGGGGACTAAAATTACGAAAAAGGACAACCCTGGAGTCGCCTTTAAGTTATTTTCAGACTCTATAAACATGAAAATCCATCGAGTTTTCCTTCTCTAGACTTGCTAAAATTACACATTGAAGGGTCCATATGGGAACGAACCCTTACTTCTTCCAGTTCCTTAAACAAAGGAAGAGGGACTTACTAAAGGTGAGTTATATCAAGCATGTGTTACCCTCCTCGAACTCATTAAAATAAAAAGAGGTACTCATCTATATGGATAGGGGAAAAAATTGAAGGAAGTAGGTCAAGTTTTTTGAGAATTTTTACAAAAAACTCTTGCAGTCTCCCTTGAACACGGAACTTGTTTTAACCTTCATCCTGAACACTTGGATAATCTGCTAAACCTTTGCACTGAACCAATCCTATGAGTCTTTCCACTCCTTTGAGTCATCCGAAGAATGTCACAACACCTGATGCATTATGTTTTGGTCCACTCTACATTTATGTTGCCAAGTCTTATGTCATGCCTCAGTGTTCAAGGGAAGTATCTGCCTCGAGAGTCAACCATCTAAAAAAATTCTAGTTTCCATACCCATGCCAGTCTATGATTCATTCACTATATCTCATCACTTTTTTGCATCAGTTTCGTGTCGATGATGGGGGATACATCAGGGCCCTCCTTCGATGAGTCTTTTCCTGACAACTTCAACACATCATCCGAGAATCAAAATTAGAAACCAGTTAGCACCTTGGGACCTGCATCCCTCAATGGCAATCATCCTCTCTTCCAGCTGTGGGTTTACATCATTGACCTTTGTTTGGATGATTCCACGAATGTTCGACCTCAGCTCATTTATTCACATTTGTTAGAATGTACTAGGATACCTTGGGAATCATTGACATCATTGGTGATCTCCATCGCACTTATTAACGATATACATCAATGACCAGTAATCAAGTGGTTTCTACCACGTTCAACATCAACTTATTTATTCACATGGATAGATTCATATCACACCAGACTTGAGATGAAGAACCCAGGTTGAGCATTCACTCTGTCATCTCCTTTACCCAGGTTGCGAAGGAGATCATTTGATGATATTAATGTACTTATGTTGTCACATATATCCACTTTGTATTGGTATGTGGCTATGTCTTATCATCTCATAACTCCACTGTGTATTTTTCGTGGCTACGATCAGTCCATGTCATAGAAGTATGGATTGACATTGTATCATTGGTGGCCATACCCTTAGTCAATATCATCATGGATCCACAGTGTATTTATTGGCGGCCATACTTTAAGTCATTTATTACCCAGCTATAGGTATGCCTTCCTTGGGTTTGAAACACATGATAACATTTGTTTGATGGTTGTTTGCAGCTTCTACCAGGTTCTCCAACCCCATACCCTTGCTTTGAAAAATCTACAAAGTGTTTCGTTCATCAGCTTTCATCTTATGAATTCACACTTTGGGGGGAAATCCCTTACATGTAAAAATTTCTCGCTTCGATAATGCCACATTTTCATTATCACAAGTGTCACAAGTGTCTCACTTTTGTCACAAGTGTCGTAAATGTCACATATTTCATTCTGCATATGATGCATTGCAAACGACACCATGGAAACACTTGATAAATCCTCTAGAACATGTTGGAAGGAGAAGCCACATCATTTGACAAACAAAACAAAGTTTTTTGCTATGAGAATTGATCGTCTTGACATTTTTTTGGAATATCAACGCTCCCCTGCTCATATGCAGGGAGTTCTAGCACTCTCTGCCTATCTAGCAAGGAGCGTTTGTTAAGAACCAAACATCAATATAGCATAGAAAAACCTCAGGAAAAGTACTCAACGCCTTGAAAAAGAGATAAGTTCATATAATAAGCCTCTTCGAGGGGGCAAACTCCTTTTACCCCACTTAAATGTTCAAGTACAAGATGATTCAAAATGAAAATGTCTCCTTGGTATATATAGGAGACTAGGAGGT
>JZKD02S2012148.1:497778-511957 GCA_000966675.3 Picea glauca
GTTGCATCTAAGGGAGATGCCACAACTGATGGAGTCATATCCTCAACTTATCCCAAATATAAACAAGGTGGTTGAGCCTATCAAAGCCTATAAAGGGAGGCATTATCATGGTGAATGAGGGAAATAATCAAAAAAATTATTTTCATTATGATCGTGGATCTTTCTAGCAAGGGGTTGGATGAGGAGAATTTGGAGAAGTTGCTGCAACACCATCCATGATTGTAAGTGTCTCTTTCAAGTTCTCATAAATATACTTGGCCTATTCCCTTCTAGCTTGTGTATATTACATATTCTTTTCTATTATAGATGAATTTTTTTAATCCAATATGCTAGAGTAGGAGTTTCCTTGCATCTCTTTTTTGTGTGTGGTTTCGTAGGTATCAATCTATGTGAAAGAGTTTGGACATCAAGCTCACATTGGAGTAGTAGGGACAAACATCGGAAATAGGTATGATTATATTTTTTTCCTTCTCTCTCTTTGGATATTTATACAAATCTCAAAGGGATGTTAGTGTCCATTTGTATCTTTCTATCATGGTATTAGGGGTCTAGAATCCAAGGTAATATTCACCTGTCCGTGGGGGAATTATTCTATAACAATCACTGGTGATAGAAAAAGGAAAGAAGGTAGGTACATTGTATTTATGTACAGGTAATACTGACTCTTCTATCTCTTTAGCTTCTACTGGAGTGGATACAACATTGTGGCATCATATGCTTGGACACATGAGTGAGAATGGGATGTAGATACTTCACAAAAGAAATTTGTTGCCAGATATTAAACAAATTGATTTGGATTTCTGTGAGCATTGTGTTTATGGAAAACAAAAGAGAGTCATATTTCTCAGAGTTGGAAAAGAAAAGAAGAGTGAAAGGTTAGATCTTGTGCATACATATGTATGGGGACTAGCTCAGGTATCATCTCTCAGTGGTTCTCGTTATTATGTTACTTTTATTGATGATGCAACTAGAAAAAATTGGGTTTATTCCATTCGACAAAAATATGATGTTTTTTATACTTTTAAGAAATGGAAATCTTTGGTTGAGAAGGAGACAAAAAAAAGGTTGAAGTGTCTCAGATAATAAAATGGAGCTGAATACTATAGCAAGGTGTTTGATGATTATTTTTCATACCATGGTATTTGTAGAGAGAAGACAGTTCCAAGAACACCGCAATAAACTGGTGTGTCAGAAAGGATGAACAAGACAAGCATGGAGCATGCAAGGAGTATGAGATTGCATGCAAGGTTTCCCTTACATTTTTGGGTAGATGTTGTACATACTTTTATTTACTTGATAAATAGAGGACCTTCAGGTTCTTTGGATGGTGACATTCCAGAGGAGGCATGGACAGGAAAAAAGGTAAACTATTTTTTTTGAAGACTTTCGATTGTGAGGAATTTGTCCATATTGATAAAGAAAATAGAACAAAGCTTGAGGAAAAATCCAAGAAGTGCACCTTTATTGGATACGGTGTTAATGATTTGGCTATTTCTTATGGTATTATGAAAATAATAAAATCATTAGGAGTAGAGATTTCAAATTCAATGATAAGGTTTTGGATTACTGAGAGGGGGGGTGAATCAGTAATAGAGAAATTTAATCCTTTTTAACCATATAATCCAAGTGTTATATCAATGTAGTATTATCATCCAATAACTGTAGAGTAAATAAGAAATGAACAAATGAACAATCATACACATACACAGTACACCCGTGTTTTACATGGAAACCCAAAGCGGGAGAAAACCACATAATGTTTTTTCTTATATGTCTTGAAGAATTACATTCATTGGAAGCACCAACTTCCTTTTTTTTCTAGTTGCAACTAGAAAGAGGCTCCAACCCCCTAGTTTCATAGGCTACAACCTAAGGGAAGCTCTAGCTCCCCAATTCTCTGGCTACAACTAGAAGGAGGCTGGAACCCCCTATGTTCTCCTGCTACAATCGAAAGGTGGCTACAACCACCTGTCCTTGCCCCGTCCAACCACCCTAACTTATAAGTAGAATGATGGAACCACTGTCACACTAACACTGTGATATATACTATTGTAAGCATGTACCAATCAACATGTATCAATAACCTAAACCATGCATCAACCTGTACCTCAACCTGTAATAAACATGTACCATAAACAAGTGCATCAACCATGCACCAACCTATACCAACCAACCTATAATAGACCTGTACCATAAAGAAGTGCATCAACCATGCATCAACCTATAACTCAACATGTACCATGAACAAGTGCATCAACCATGCACCAAACCTGTACAAATAACATGTCACAACAACTTGTCCAAACAACCTATCACAACAACCTGTCTCATCAATATTATTAACCAAATTATATCTACTCACCAAGATCGATCACCAAGACAACTCTAAAACATTTGCATCAACCAAGCATAACACAACAACTCATAATCATCACCAAGATCAATATGTGCTTCTAATAATATACCAATACAAGTATGCTACATCATCCATAAACAATGTGTCAACAATACTACTAACAAGTACCTCCAACCATGTACCAAGTATGTACCAATCATGTATCAACTACTCATCAACTATGACTCATCAAGATGTACCAACATCATCAACTATACACTCCATGTATGTGCCAACTCATCAACTACTTGTCTCAACCATGTACCCAACATGTACCTCAACCAAAAGCCCTCATAAGTTTGATCATCCAAATATGATTTGTAACTTTGTAATAGACCTGGTGTATATGATCACATATCTACGAACCTTCCTTAACTTTAACAACAAGAGACTATCATTTTCATCAAACTTTTCTTTAGTCTCACATGACAAGTTTTGGATTAGTCAACAACCCTAACTTGAAATAATCATAACTATGTACCTGCAATGAATAAAGATCTGAAAATGATACACAATGTTCTTCAGTTTTTTTTCATGCAATTCCTCCAGGTGTCACTACTTGGAACCTCTCAGAAAAGGAGTTACAACAAAAATGGAACACCTTGTTGAATTCTGGCTTATTCTAGAGAGTGACCTTGTAGAGCGTTCCCCACACAAAATATTTGTTGAATCGATCTGAAAATGTTACATAGAATAATACAGATGGTACTCTAACCAACACATTTGGTATTACTGAATTTGGATCTGTTATGAAGAAGTTATGACGTTTTTACCCAAAACACATGTTTTAGACTAGTTTCAGGACTAGCCACAAACCCTATTTTCCATAGAGTGTAAATCCAAAACTAAAACGACGCACAATATGATTTTTTTACCACATATACTTGGATATGTTTCCTCAATGGAATATCAATTTCACAGTCTGATTCATTCTAGAAAAAACATTATTGAGAAAATGGTGAGATGACCTGTAAATAACATACCTTAGAAAGCATCACCAAAAGAATTTATCCTCCCTTGAATTTCAGCCTTCTTTACTTCACCTTCCCTCTAAAATTCAGCTTATATATCCCTTGGTTACCTCAATCACCTATAGATATTCAATATTCTCAAGTGTGATGTAAAATGAGAGAGCCTTGCCTCTTATTTATGCTCTTCGTCTTCTAGGTCACTTAACCCATTTCTAGGTCACTTAACCTATTTTCCTCATTTTTAGGGTTAACCACTTTAAATAATTAGAAAGTGCTCCATTACTTTATCATTTAAATATTCCTCCTTGACTTTTTCACCTCACTTTATCATTTAAATAATCTTCTTTGGTTTTGTCACTTCACTTTATTATTCAAATAATCCTTCTTGACTTTGTCACTTTACTTTATCATTTAAATAATAATTTCTTCTTTTCAAGATATTTGACTTCTTTGACCTTTTGGGGCTTCAAGCCAACATATGACGATCCTCCAACTTCGTAAGACCATAACTCTCAAACCGTGAGGAGTTATGTGATGTTCCACATACCACCAGAAATGGCATGAAATTTACTATCCATATAGAATAGTCCTACCTACAAATATATCAAAACTAATACCATTATCCATCAAACAAACTTGGGTCCATTACCCAAACCTGGGTTCTCCAACTTCTTAAGGCCATAACTCTGTAACCGTAAGGAGTTATGTGACATTCCACATACCACCAGAAATGGAATGACATGTACTATCCATATAGAATAGTCTTACCTTAAAATATATTAAAACTTATACCATTATACATGAAACAACCTTGGGTCCATTACCCAAACCTTTGTGCTACTGGAGTTCACTACCGAACTTTCTCCAAGGTTTGACATCAATCACTAAGGGTTGACATCAATATACAATATCACTCTCCAATGGTTGACATCAATGACAACCAACAATCCATACCAACTATCCATCAACCTAAGCCAATTGTCTGACAATCTCCCCCTTTGGCATTGATGGAAACACTTAGTTATGATAAAATTCATGCTTATAATCCTCATCAATGTTTCTATCTCTCCTCCTTTCACATCAATGGAAAAGGGTATCTCCCTTTGGGGTTTCTCCCCCTGACTGAACTCTCCTTGGGGCTACTCCCCCTATCCATGTGCCTTTGATTTTTCTTTGCATTTATAAGCCTCTAATTACTTTCTCTCCCTTCATATGAATAATATCTCCCCCTTTGAAAAAGGGTATTACTCTAAAGTCATATCGCTCATTCTTCCCTTGTGACAATCACTCCCCTTGGAAACATGCCTCTATGCTCTCTCTCCAAGCATTTAACTTTTCATCTGATAAATCTCTCCCCCTTTGTCCTGTGTATGTTGCTTCCTCATCTACATATAAGACATATAAGATAAGCATTCAAAAGAATTCATTTTGGAGTAGAAATTACTCCTAATCTCTAGAGAAGATACTCAAGGGCTTCCCATGAAAGTCGTTTTGTAAATATGTATGCCACTTGTTATTTTGTTCCCACATATTCAACTATGATGCTCTTCTCTGCAACCTGTTCCCGTAGAAAGTGATACTTGATTAGAATGTGCTTCATCTTGGAGTGCATCACTAGGTTTTTTGAGATATTGATGGTGCTTGTATTATTAATAGATTGGAATGGGATCATCATAATCAACCTGTATATATGTCAAAGTTTGTTTCATCCATAGAACCTGTGTACAACATGTTGTTGCTACAATATACTCTTCATTGGATGTAGATAAGGATATTGATGATTTTTTCTTGCTTATCCAAGATACTAAACACTCACCCAAGTAGAATGTTGCTCCACTGGTGCTTCGTCGGTCATCAATGCAACCTGCCCAATTTTCATTTGTGTAGGAAATAAGTGATATATCCTTTCCTTTTCGATAACATAATCCAAACTCTTTTGTTCTTTTGAGATATCTAAAAATCCTCTTCACTACTAATACATGTGATTCCTTTGATGTTGCTTGAAATCGTGCCACTTTTCCAACTGCCCGCATTACATCTAGTCTAGATGTTGTCACATATAGTAGGCTACCTATCATTGACATGTATTTCCCATGATCTGTATACTTTGAATCATCATATTTTCTCATCTTTCAACTGGTTTACATGGGAGTGATAACTAGTTTGCAATCTTCCATTCCGAACCTTTTTATCATTTCTCTGATATACTTGGTTTGAGAAATAAAACTCATTGGTTGCTTTGATGTATCTCAAGACCCAGAAAGAAGGATAGTTCTCCAAATAATGACATTTCAAATTCATTCTACATATCCTTTGCAAATTTCTGGCTTGATGTAGAGGTTTTTGTCTGTTCTTACTTTCTATAGTTCATAGGGAGCTTTTCATTGTTGTTTCTGAGCATTACTCTGTTTTGAATGTGAACTATTGTATGCACTTCATTTGTCCAAAAAATATCTTTCAATTTGGAATCCATTAGCATTTTTCGAGCCATTTCCTGTGTAATTATCATCCATTACGATAATGTTCCTTTGTCTATGAACCACTCTTTGAACCAATCTATGAATCCATTCTCTCATCCATACTGTCCAATAATCTACATGCGAAACTATCCATAATGTTGACCCATTTATCATTATAATATCATGAAGTCTTGATTAATCCATCACATTGTACTTCTCATAACTGATTGCTCTAGTTTTGTCTTCTCAAACTCTGCAAGCTGCTCAAAGGATGGTTCTTTGGTCAATCATAGCTATCACATAGAATCCCCCTGTCTAATATTCATATTACATGGGAGTCTCTAAGCTGGATGGCTCAGAACAATTCCTACTCTGATGTGTATTCATCATCATCTTCATTGGTAGATTCATTATCTCTCTGAGCTCTGACTTCTTTCTTTATGTCTGTGAATTCATCTTTCACTACAATGCTTGAAAGTACAATATCTTGAACTTGTTCCTTATTTACCTGTCCTTCATTTCTTTCAATTATTTTCTAAACCTTTTTGTATCTAACATATTTTGTTTTCTCTGTAGAATTTTCTTCATCTCGTTTTATTGCCAATATTGTGATCTTTGGTACCTGGTCTTTGTTCACATGTTCTTCCTGTTTTCTTATACATACTTTCTTATATCGGATATTAGTATTCTATTTCATGGAAGTATCGATCATTCTTCTACAATCACTGGCTATGTGTCCATAGTTATGACATTTGTAACACTCAATGTTGTGTTCGACCACATAGGCACTTCTTTCTTGAACATTTCTTTTATAATCCATGCAATCTGCAACCTTATGTCCAAAGTTAGTAAAATAAAAAAATGACCATAAAATAAATTTGCATACCTGGGAGTGAATGATATTCTTTGTGGCGTAGTCCTTATGAATTTTTTCCTTAACTGATCATGATCGTGATTGAAGCTTCTTTGTGGATTGAACATGGATGGTCTTATTGAAGATGTATCTTCAATAGTTTTCTTAGATTCTGGTTGACCATGATTCCTTCCTTTGAGTACTTCTGCATAACTCTTTCTATTTTCTTCATTCTTCTTTTCTAGCAACGTAGAGTGCTTCTCTTCATTCTCTACAACTGATGTGGATTTTTCTGTCTCTTCAATGTTCTTGTTGAGCTTGACGATTTTGACTCTTAGTGTAACAACTTCTTCTTCAATATTCTCAACCTCTTCTTCTTTCTTCATTAGCTGAGACTTCATGACCTCTTTTGTTCTCTTTGCTTCTTCAAGTTGGATTTTCAATGTAATTATTTCTTCTTCGTGTCTTCTCTCTTCTTGACCAAACTCTTACTCAAGTTAGTTTAAGTCATTGGTTCTTTCCTTGAGATGAAACATCAATATATTTTCTCTCTTTTCTGCGTCTTCCTTTTGTGATGCTATGTTGTCTTCTAAACATTTCTTTTGATATTCTAGAGTTTCTTCAATTCTTCTGGCCTCTTCTAGTGGAGCTCTTAAATTCTTGATGACCTGCTTACCTTTTTTGAAACCTTGAAGACTTTCCTTTTGCTTCATCAATTATTTCTTGGATGACTTGTTTTCTTCTCCTTCTTTCCTTATATATTTAATTGCACTGATCAATTTTTCTATGTAATCAACTTATGCTTCTTCATACTCTTCCTCTTCTGAATATGTCTGACATGATGAGCATCTTTCTTCTTGTTCTGTATCTACATATTCTTTGGAATTTTTTAAATATTTGATGGGTGAAGAATATATGTCATGTAACTTATCCCAAATTTCTTTGGCTAATGAAAATTTACCAACCTTTTCTCTTACCGGATTAGGTAATCCTTCCCAGACGAAATCCATTGTTATTTTGTTACTCTTCTTCAATTTATTCTTGGTTGTAGTCTTTGCCCTTTTTGATCTATCATATCTTGTAACAACTAATATCCAAATATAATGTCCCCGTGCCTGTAAAATTACTTTCATCCTTCTGCTCCACATCTCATAATTAAAACCATTCTGACCATTAAACATTGGTACTCCATTCTCAGAACAATCCATAATCTCCTTCCAGTGGTTAAATTGTTTCTTGAAGGAACCTCGCTCTGATACAAATTGTTGGATTACTGAGAGGGGGGGTGAATCATTAATAGAGAAATTTAATCATTTTTAACCATATAATCCAAGTGTTATATCAATGTATCATTATCATCCAATAATTGCAAAGTAAATAAGAAATGAAAAATGAAAAATCATACACATACATAGTACACCAGTGTTTTACGTGGAAACCCAAAGTAGGAGAAAACCACTGAATGTTTTTTCTTATATGTCTTGAAGAATTACATTCATTGGAAGCACCAAATTCCTTTGTTTTCTAGCTGCAACTGGAAGGAGGATCCAACCCCCTAGTTTCTCAGGCTACAACCTGAGGGAAGCTCCAACTCCCCAATTCTCTGGCTACAACCAGAAGGAGGCTACAACCCCCTATGTTCTCCATATACAAACGGAAGGTGGCTACAACCACCTATCCTTGCCCTGTCCAACCACCCTAATGTATAAGTAGAATGATGGAACCACTGTCACACTATCACTGTGAGATATAATGTTGTAAACCTGTACCAAACAACTTGTACGAATAACCTGAACCATGCATCAACCTGTACCTCAACCTGTAATCAACATGTACCATAAAAAATTGCATCAACCATGCACCAACCTATAATCAACCTGTACCATAAACAAGTGCATCAACCATGCAACAACCTATACCTCAACCTGTACCATGAACAAGTGCATCAACCATGCACCAAACCTGTACAAATAACATGTCACAAAAACCTGTCCAAACAACCTATCACAACAACATGTCTCATCAATCTTATCAACCAAATTAGATCTACTCACCAAGATCAATCACCAAGACAACTCTCAAATATGTGCATCAACCAGGCATACCACAACAACTCATAATCATGACCAAGATCAATATGTGCTTCTAATAATATACCAATACAAGTATGCTACATCATCCATAAACCATGTGTTAACAATACTACTAACAAGTATCTCCAACCATGTACCAAGTATGTAACAATCATGTATCAACTACTCATCAACTATGACTCATCAATATGTACCAACATCATCAACTATACACCCCATGTATGTTCCAACTCATCAACTACTTGTCTCAACCATGTACCCAACATGTACCTCAACCAAAATCCCTCATCAATTTCATCATCCAATTATGATTTGTAACTTTTTAATAGACCTTTTTTATATGATCAGATACTTGCAAACCTTCCTTAACTTTAACAACAAGAGACTAGCATTTTCATCAAACTTTTCTTTAATCTCACATGACTAGTTTTGGATGAGTCAACAACCCTAACTTGAAATAATCATAACTATGTACTTGTAATGAATAAATATTTGAAAATGGTACACAATGTTCTTCAGTGTGCTTTATGAAATTCCTCCAGGTGTCACTACTTAGAACCTCTCAGAAAAGGAATTACATAAAAAATGGAATACCTTGCTGAATTATGGCTTATTCTAGAGAGCGACCTTGTAGAGCATGCCCCACAGGGAATATTTCTTGAATTGATATGAAAAAGGTTACACAACATACTAAAGATTGTACTCTAACCAACACATTTAGTCTTACTGAATTTGGAATTGTTATGAATAAGTTATGACATTTTTACCCGAAACACCTATTTTAGAGTAGTTTCAGGACTAGCCACAAACCCTATTTTCCACATAGTGTAACTCCAAAACTACAATGACCCACAAGATGAATTTTTTACCACAAATACTAAGATATGTTTCCTCAATGGAATAGCAATTTCACGGTCTGAATCATTTAGAAAAAAAATTATTGTGAAAATGGTGAGATGACCTATAAATAACATACCTTAGAAAGCATCATCAAAATAATTTATCCTCCCTTGAATTCCGGCCTTCTTTTCTTCACCTTCCCTCTGAAATTCATCTTAGATATCCCTTGGTTACCTCAGCCACCTATAGATATTCAATATTCTCAAGTGTGATGTAAAATGAGAGAGTCGTGCCTCTTATTTACACTCTCCATCTTCTAGGTCACTTAACCCATTTCTAGGTCACTTAACCTATTTCTAGGTCACTTAACCTATTTTCCTCATTTTTAGGGTTAACCACTTTCCATAACTAGAAAGTTCTCCATTACTTTATCAATTAAATATTCCTCCTTGACTTTGTCACCTTACTTTATCATTTAAATAATCTTCTATGATTTTGTCACTTCCCTTTATTATTCAAATAATCCTTCTTGAATTTGTCACTTTACTTTATCATTTAAATAACAATTTCTTCTTTGCAAGCTCTTTGACCTTTTGGGGCTTCAAGCCAACATATGAGGGTCCTCCAACTTCATAAGACCATAAATATCAAACCATGAGGATTTATGTGACGTTCCACATACCACCAGAAATGGAATGACATGTACTATCCATAGAGAATAGCCTTACCTGCAAATATATCAAAACTCATACCATTATCCATCAAACAAACTTGGGTCCATTACCCAAACCTGGGTTCTCCAACTTCTCATGGCTATAACTCCCTAACCGTGAGGATTTATGTGATGTTCCACATACCACCGGAAATGGAATGGCATGTACTATCCATATAGAATAGTCTTGCCTTCAAATATATTAAAACTCAAACCATTATACATGAAATAACCATGGGCCCATTACCCAAACCTTTGTGCTACCAAAATTCGCTACCGGACTTTCTCCAAGGGTTGACATCAATCAATAAGGGTTGACATCAATATACAATATCACTCTCCAATGGTTTACATCGATGAAAACCAACAATTGATACCAACTATCCATCAACCTAAGCCAATTGTCTGAAAAAGGTTGTGTACAAAGATCAGTTGCATGGAAAGAAACAGGAAAAAGAAAAACCAGAATACACAGTGCTTGGTGATATCACTGAAAAAGAAATTCCAAAGGTACCAGAAAATGAAAATATACAACAACAAGAGAATCTGGTACCTCAAACTCCTGCAAGTGTTGTTAGAAGATATACCAGGTTAAGTAGACCCCCTGAATGATACTCTCGATCACTGTATTATTTATTATTGACTGATTCGGGTGAACCAGAATGTTATGAAGATGTAATGCAGGCAGACACTAGAAATAAATGGGAGCAAGGAATGAAAGAGGAAATGGATTCCTTGGTAAATAACCAGACTTGGGACTTGGTTCAGTTTCCTGCAAGGAAAAGAGCATTTCAGAATAAATGGGTTTACAAGTTGAAGAAAGAAGATGGAGGAAAAAAGCAATACAAGACTAGACTTGTTGTAAAGGGGTTTTCACAAAAGAAAGGTATAGATTTGGATGAAATATTTTCTCATGTTGTTAATATGACTTCAATTAGGACTATTTTAAGTCTTGTCGCAGTAGAATATTTTCATCTTGAACAATTAGATGTAAAAACAACTTTTCTCCATGGGGATTTGGAGGAAGAGATTTATATGTAGTAGCCATAGCGGTATGAGGTTAAAGGGAAGGAAAATTTGGTATGTGGGATGAAGAATAGCTTGTATGGCCTAAAGAAAGATCCAAGGCAATGGTATTTGAGGTTTGACAGGTTTATGATAGAACAAGGTTATAGTAGATGTCATTTTGATCACTGTGTTTATTTTAAAAGGATAGAAAATGGAAGTTATATTATTTCTCTATTGTATATAGATGACATGCTTGTTGCAGGGTCTAATATGCGGGATATAAATGTGATAAATAATAAATTAGCTAATTCATTTGCGATGATGGATTTGGGTGTTGCAAAGAAAATCCTTGGTATGAGAATAACAAGAGACGGGAAAAATTGCAAATTGACATTGTCTCGGGGTGAGTACATAGAGAAGGTGTTGGAGAGGTTTAGAATGTAGAATGAAAAACCAGTTAGTACACCTTTGTCCATCCATTTCAAATTAACCAAGGAAATGTGTCCCAAGACACAGGAGGAGATAGAATACATGTCTAAGGTCTCTTATTCATCAACAGTTGGCAACTTGATGTATGTAATGTTTTTCACAAGACCAAATATTGCACATGCAGTGGGAGTTGTGAGCAGGTATATGAACAATCCAGGTAAAGAACATTGGGAGGAATTAAAGTGGATTCTTAGGTATTTTAGAGGTACTTCTACTCTTGAATTATGTTTTGGAGGTTCATACATTTTTCTACAAGGATATGTTGATTCAGATATGGCTGGTGATAAAGATAGCAGGAGGAGCACCACAAGGTATGTTTTTACTGTAAGTGGAACAATAGTAAGTTAGATTTTGAAACTGCAAAAGGTTGTTTCACTTTCAACAATAGAAGAAGAGTATGTTGTTGCTACAGAGGCTAGTAAAGAAATGATTTGGTTACAGAGGTTTATGGAGGAGTTGGGAAAGAAGTAGGAGAATAGCAGGTTGTACTATCACAGTGACAGTGCCATTCATATTGCAAAGAACTCATCCTTCCATTCAAATACTAAGAATTTACATCTCAAGTACCATTTAATATGATCATTCTTACAAGATGGACACTTGAAGTTGGAAAAGATACATACTAGCTAGAATCTTGCGGACATGTTAACAAAGGGAGTAACCAGGGAGAAACTATGTTCCTGCTCATTTTTAGTTGGCCTTCAAGCATGAAGGTGAAGATGAGAAATTTTTTGTTAGGTAGCTAGAGAGGTAGTGGGGGGGGGCCGAAGGGCCCATAGTTATAATAGTGGAGGTCATTCAATGTAAGGTGGACTAGGTCCACTATATTATTAAATAAGGTTCACTATGGTAAGTAGACATAATAAATGGGTAGTTAGATATAATAAATGTAAGAGGAATTCTTAGAAGGTTCTACTTCTAGAAGATTCCTCCTCTAGAATGTTTTTAGGTGATGGTAGAACTATATAAAGGGGTTCAAGCAATGTAATGGGACATGAAGAGAAAATTATTATATTGTGAGCTGAAGCTCAATAGGAGACTACCCCCTCGAAGAGGCCCGTGAACATTGCTTTCAGATTCAAAGTGTTATTTTTGTTATTATTCTTATATCATTTCAGTGTTATTGTGGTGAATGTTCTAGTTATATTGTTGATATTCTACCATTACTAGCATTTTAGTTCTGTTCTGCATACATTTTATATCTAGTATATTACAAGTGGTATCAGATCACTTTCCTCGACAGAGAGTGTGGGTTAAAAAAAATTTTCAGGGTAGAGACGTATTTCTACGTCTTTAAGCCACAAAGATCTGTCATTACATGCATAAACCCACAGTTGAGGGATTCATACACACAGGAAATAAAGTGGTACTTAAGCACACATCTGTTGGCCACCCTTGTAACTCATGTTGGTACCCCTTCGATTGGTAGCACATTAGACAACACCTGTGTACGAATCGGCCTAGATTACCTGAATCCCTCTTTAGATAAACCGATCAACCGCCTAACTGCTATAGTGTCACCGAGAACAACACTCGGGAAGATACACTCTAGTACCTAGGTAGTCAGGTAGTACAACTAAGGGTATGGTCTATCCTCCTTAGTTAGTGCCCTGAGATATTGGGTTGAGTACTACTGTTGGACCCTGCACGTATATCAGAGAGCTATAGCACAGGGAAAACCCTTATCTGTAGAACCCTTGAATACCTAACCCTTGGGGACAAAAACATAAACAAATTAAAATAGACAATATATATTGTTGTGCAACTGTGATCGGGTTGCCAAGTAAATGCACATTTCTTTTTGGTTAAGCATTTGGGCATTTCCTCTCTACAGTATTCTTCAGACCATACATAAAAAAAAAAACTGACCATTATTTCAACCCTATTCCATTGGATTCGTCTCTTCGCCCTCATCACATTCCTCCATATCATTTTTTTGAAAAAAAAAAAATTACCCTGCCTGCCCCTTTTCAGTTCCCCCCATCCTCATGTCTCATACTCGTAGCCAAGACTTGGAAGCTCGCTTCAACACCTTGCAATCTGGTCTCATTGAGACCCAACAAGAAGTGAAACAACTCAGTGACAATGTCGTCACCATCAAGACAACCATATAGTCCTCAATGGGCGAAATCAAACAAGACCTCACCACTCAGCTTGAATCAGTCTTTTCGGCACTCTACACCAAACTGCATATCCCTACAGATAACCCTTCCTCTTCCTCACCCCCACATACTAAAGGTGACCATTTCTCTTCATGTCTCATTACATTGCTTGAACCCCTTTATATAGTTCTACCATCACCTAAGAACATTCTAGAGGAGGAATCTTCTAGAAGTAGAACCTTCTAAGAAGTCCTCTT
>JZKD02S2012148.1:512007-532249 GCA_000966675.3 Picea glauca
ACTACCTCTCTAGATACCTAACATTTTCCAGGTCCAAGGTAGAGTATATTCCAACAGGTACAAAAACAGTGGAGTTGTTGTGATTAGTCTCGAAGTGGGAGATTGTTGGTTGTGGAGCCTGATTATCATTATGATTCGAAGGTTTGTTTCAATTGTGATTGGACCCCATTCCCTAATGCAGGGTGTGGGGGGGATTTCCTCCCTACAACTATCACCATGGGGGGCTATGAAAATTTTTGTAGCCCCCCCCTGGCGGGGGATTCAGGAGCAATGCCCCCTAAGTGAGATATTGGGAAAAATTACCTTGTGAAATATTGTAATTTCGTAGTCAATCTGGATCGTTCATTATAAGGTCGCAGATCTAATGGTAGAATTTTTTTTTCCCTATAAGGCAACCCTCTTTTATGAGAGAATTGTATTTTGGATGTGTATTATTGCGAAGATTTTATTCTGAGAGAGGAGATTGTGAGAAAAAGAAGAGGAAGTTACAGCAGACGTGGTGTAGGTTGTATCCCTTCATTTTGTTGGATAATAAAAAGGAAGAACCTAGAAAATTCTCTGGTGGACGTAGCCCACACTAGGTGAACCACATATATATATGTGTGCATCTATTGTATTGTGTATCTTTTTTTCTTTTTTTCCAATTTTTTTTTATGTTATTGCTTCGTGATCCTGTTTTTCTAACAAGTGGAACTCTAATCATTCCTAAAATTTGTGTTGGATTCTTGTCATATTTGTGACTGGAAAGAATGTCCTTTTGAAACAATATTAGTGTTACTCTCATAGTGTTTTAAATGCCAACTATTATTAAGGTGGGGTCACTAGGGGCATTGTCCATCACTGAAGTTTTCTGCTTCGATGTTAAAGGTTAACTTATTTAAAGAAATATAGAACAAATGATGGATTGTTAAGAATCAAATATCAAAATAGCATAAAAAACCTCAGAATAAGTATTCCACACCTTGAAAAGGAGATAAATTCAGATAATAAGCCTCTTCAAGGGGGAAACCTCCTTATACATTACATGAATTCACAAATACAAGATGATTCCAAATGAAAACGTCTCCTTGGTATATATAGGAAACTAGGAGGTACAATTACAACTAATGGACCCAAGCTGACAAAAATAAAATAACATTATTAATGTAATATGCCCTAATTAAGGGGTAATGTGCCACGATTTAGGGTTTAACATTCCCCTCCCCTTCAGAAAAGTGTCGTCCTCAATGCTTGAGTAGTTTTGGATGATTCTGTATAAAAGACTCATCTTCCCATGTGGAATCTTCAACAGGTAGTTTCTTCCACTTAATGAGATACTCTAAAATTAATCTATTCCTCAGCTGGAGAATTCTTGTTTCAGTGATAGATTCAGGATCCAATATGATTTTTCCTTCCTCATCAAGTTCTGGCAATATAGTTTGAATTGGGATCTTGTCACCTATAACCTTCTTTATGCATGAAACATGGAAAACTGGGTGTACTCGTGAACATGCAAACAAGTCCAATTTGTATGCCATAGTACAAATATTTTGCAACACCCGATAAGGAACATATTAATTCAATGATAATTTATTATCCTTCTTAGCTTTCTTGAGGGACATATGTTTGTATGGTTGTAGTCTTAAAAATACCCAATCCCCTACTTCAAAAATTATTTCACTACGATGTTGATCTACTTGTTATTTCATGTGATTATGTGCCATGGTTAGGTTTTCCTTTAGGAGTTGGAGAATTTTTTTTTGATGCTCGATGTGATCTTCCATTGCTTGAACCTTAGATTTTTCTTTTAGAGAAGAAATGATGGACGATGGGTGATATCCATAAAGCGCCATAAATGGTCATTTTTGTTGTAGTATGAAAGGAAGTGTTATACCACCATTCTGCCAAGGGTAACCACTTGAACTATTGTGTTTTTTTATCAGATACAAAGCAACGAAGGTATCCTTCTAGACATGTGTTCACTATCTCAGTTTGTCCATTGGATTGAGGATGATAAGATGAGTTATGAGCCAATTGAGTACCCAAACAAGAAAATAATTATGTCCAAAAATGTCCATTGCAGATGGGATCTCTGTCACTTACAATAATCTTTGGGCTTCCATTTAGCTTTTGAATTGTCTCCATGAATGCGGTAGAAATTGTACTAGCTTTGAAAGGATGAGAGAATGCACAAAAGTGTGTGTACTTGGTAAGTCTATGATCTGGATTATTTTAGGCACGAAATGAGAGTGGAGATATAATAAAGAAATGTACACATATATATCTTAGATATAACCATAAACACATAGATACAGTAATAACCAATTTCTATTAATGAGCGAAATGTACAAAACTGTAGAAATATAGAGTGAAAGGCTTGCTAGAATGGTGGAATCCTATCTCTGAGAAGAGATTTGACGGCTACGCTCATTCACAAGAATATGATTGTTAAAATGAGGCTCCAAAGGCCTTTTAAGCATAAATAAAATCCAAAACCCTAACCCCATAAGATGAAAAGCTAACAGTTTTGTGGACCTCGTTTTGGGTAGTTTTGGTGTATCAACTTCCCAGGGTGTAACTTTGGCATATGATCTTTGTTTGGGGCACACAATAGCTCGTTGGAAAGGTATCAATGAGGAGATTCATTTTGGGGGCTATATCAGAGCATATCGTTGTCATTGAAGTGTCTGATTATGAAAAAAACACCCTTTAGGTCCTCAAAATGGCCCCAGAAGTTTGGGACCCGAAAAACTACTAAAAATAGTAATTTGCCAGGAAATTGTTTTGAGCTAGTTGGAATAGGTGGGTGGCCACCAAGATCCTCTTGGATCAATCCTCCCTCCTTAGGAAGAAATGGTATCCATTGCGTTGAGTTCCTAGGAGAGAGGGGAAAGCGACTATTGAATTTGAATATTGGTGAGTTGCTTGCCTTGCTGGAGAAGTCACGTTGCTTGTCTTGTTGAAGACTGTCACGAACTTGTTGATGGCGGGGTTGAATATGTTCAACCAACCTGTTGTATCTTGGCTTGACTAGTCAATGTGTAGGTACCATTGTAGGTGAAGAAACAATATCTTCTTTCTCTTCTAAAATTTTCTTCTATTGGAAAGAAAGGCCTTGGGCCAAGGCTGCAGTGGTTGTAGTGTCCTTTTATTCACATTTTGAACATATTGTGAAGAGGTTGAATTTTGCAGTATGAGATATTACCTTGCGGCACTGTTTTGGTGGGATAGTAGTCAGAACTACCTCTGGTATCCTGTAGAGATGACCCCTGAGAGTAACAATGGCACTACGAGGTTGAGACTCATAAATAGCATGGAGCTTCAACATATATCGATGGCCCAAAATAACATTTGTTGGCCCTTGGTTATGGAAGTTAGCAAAGATCAAGGAAGATAAGGAAAAATGTGAACTGCGTGGAAGACACAGTGACTGTTACTGGGTCAAAGCGAGCAAAAGAGCAGAAAAGACAGAGAGAAGTAAAAGTAAGAAAGTCGATGGGCGAGGAGATCGAGGATGACAAATCAGCAAGGAAGAAGGATCATAAACAGCCTAGCAAGAGGAAAAAGCCATTGTTGGATGCTTTGGAGCATCGTGCGAGAAGGAAGGAAAGATAGGTTGGCAAAGCCCTGAAAACACGGGTCAAGTTGACCTAGGGTTTTGACACCTAGGTTTTGGCCTAAGGATGTCGGTGAGTGATTGTAATGTATAAATAGAGGTCTAAAAGACTTGGGTTGGGTTTTTGACATTGTTATTACTATTTTTGGTATTATGATTATTGTTGTCTGATCGAGTGAGTAATATTGAGAGAGAGAGAGAGAGAAATGTTGAGTACGAGAGCCTTATGTATTGTAAGATATTCAACTGGGTGCGAAGATCAACCCTACAGCTAGGTGCATAGGGAGGGGAGAGACAGCAAGGAGAAGAAAGAAGATCTTCTAGCTAAGAGCGCAGACAAGAACTGTATGCTTCATCTTAATATATTATAAGCACACTTATGTTGATGTAGCCCTAGAGAGAGGGTGAACCACATATATATTGTGTTGTGTATGATTGATGCTCTGTTCTTTGTCATTTGGTATACCATTACTGCATTACTATGCTAGATCTGCTAGATAGTTGTGTGGAGTAGATTTGAGATGATAAGTGATATATGCATGTTGTATTGTTCTAGTATTAGATCCACTTGATATTCCCCTGGGTTGTAGACATCTTTATCCTGCAACCCTCCCATAGTTTCTTCGGGTAAGACTGCATCTGCTTCGCAGATGTTGCCGAAAGGGCGAGTAGTTAGGGCTTGTTGGTGCGCTCTTGGAGCTAAACCCTGGGTATGCCCTTGTGCCAAAAAATGGTTCCATTTCTGGGATGGGAATATTCTTGAGGGAATGTCAAGGTGTTTTCCATCAAAGAGAGAAATTCAAAAGTGGATAGAGGATCACGAAAAGGACTTCGCTGAGGCCCAAAATAAGAAACCTAATCTTAGTACAGAGGATTGGTTGGAGAGATATATCTTTACTGACCTACGCGAGATTTTCCTTGGAGGAATCCATCAAGAGCTATATGAGTGGTTAGCTAGGTTAGCAGATACCCAGTTTGAGATCAGATCTAGACCTCCTGTGGTTTGGACATTGGCATTGATCAAGAAGGTCAAGAGAGTTGATAACGTCGTGTCAAGAGTAGTAGATCATTGGTTTGATAGTACCATTGGAGGGTATATCACTGAGTTTGTTGTTGACAGAGTAGATTCATATAGCCAAGCTAAAAGATATTTCTTCAAGGGACCCAGAGGAAAATTTTTACATTTTCTGAAGTTGAGGATCAAGATGTTATTGCATGAGAATAACATCTTGAAGATATAGTAGATTGTTCGAATCTAGAAAAACTAATGTTCAAAAATTCAGGCAGAGACAGCGACACAAAGGTTGGACATATGCGCAGTGGGAGAGAGTTCAGAGAAGTTCATCTTGTGAACCCGTTTAAGCAGAAATACAAGGAAAAGGGTTTCTATAGTGGAGAAGAGGAAGAAATGACGGGCGAAGAGCATTCAGAACTCGTTGGGACAGAGGAAGGGAAAGTTGAAGAGCCTCACTGGGAAGAGCCAGAAACTTCAGGAACTGTGCATACTACTGAAGTAAGTACTATTATCCCTCCTATTGATTCAGTATCATTAAGAAATCAAAGTAATCCAAGCCACCAGAGAATTCAGAGCACTATCACTAGTATTCCACCACATACTTAGTCAGGAACCCTAGGAATATTTATGGAAGATGATATGAGAGTCCCTATTTTTAGGGGAGATGGGTCTAAAGACCCTGATCAGCATTGGTTCCTATATGAAGCCATATGGAATATTAAGAATGTCACTGATGAAGTTGTTAAAAGAACTCAGTTTAGTACTACCCTAAGGGATCGTGCATTGAGCTAGTACATGAAGCTTGTTCAAGGACTTGCACAACCTAAGCCACTGAATGAGATCAAGAATGTGTTGATTGCAGATTTCAAGAAACCCAAGTTGGAGTCACAATGTATTACAGAGCTAAAATAGATCAAGAAAAAGGTATCGAACCCTGTTTGGAAATTCAATCAAAGATTCAAGACCTTAATAGGTTGATTGAATTTTCAGATCCTAGATGAGCAGAACAAAGAATGGTTCATTGTTGCCCTCTTACCACACATCAGAGTTCCTCTATTGCAACAGAATATTGCTTCATAGGCTAAGGCATTGGAGATCACCATGAAGTTAGATTCAACCCCTATGGGAGAATCCATCTTAGGTATGAGTCAAATCTTGAGTCAGCTGACTAGTTTGTCTCTGCAGGTCGAAGATATGAAGAAAGATAAGGGAAAAGATAAAAGAGAATACATATGGTGTGTCAGATGTAGATCAGAAGGCCATGACAAGGAACATTGTCCCCTATTTCATGAATACTTGGCCTCTAGAGCTTTGAGCCCTTTGAAATAAGTCACCCTACCCTAGTGCGAGGTATGCAGCAATAGACATCGCCCTGGTGAGTGTTATTACATGCAAAAATATGTTCAGACACCTACAAATTTGTATTGCACATTATATAATTTTGTAGGGCATGATGATAGGGATTGTAGGGCTTATGAACTCATGCACGAAAGGTCAAGAGACATATACAAAATTCAAGGTGAAGTACAACAAGAAGGAAACACTATGCTGTATAACTCCCTTGGGAGAGGAAACTTTAGTCCTTGCGGTGGATTCAAAGGATGAGGATGAGGAGGAAGTATGGATCAAGGCCAAGGAAATATCATCTATTACAACTACACACAACCAAGAAATTTAGCAAGGGACTGTCAGAACCCTTGCACTACTTGCAGCTACTGCAGTTCCTTCTAACACATTGTAGAGGATTGTCCTATGATGCTAGCTAAGATTCAGGAAAGATGAGAACCTCATGAGAACCCGCAAGTGAAATTGATATATGATTAACCTCACGGAGAAGACCCTAGAGTCACTATTATTACTAGAGGAGGTGTTGTTACAGGAGAAGACAGACTAACCCAAGGAAAGACTACAAACGACTCAGGAGTCAGGAAATCTATAGAGAATACCCAAACTTTTGATGCAAAGAAAGAAAGACAAATATTTGAGGAGGCAAGAAAAGAGTTCAAAGAAGACCAAGGCTCTTCATCGAAGACATGGCCAGAAGTAAGAGAATATGGAATGCCTCTGGCATTCGATCAGTTTGCTTCGCTAAAAGAAGGACAAGAGGTAAGTAAGCTCATGAAATTTTTATATACTTGTATTAAGTTGATTCAGGATGAGAGAGCTGTACAATAAATAGAAAATTTAATCAGATAGTAAGAGATAGGAAGGATAGATACCTTACTAAATAAAGCAGTACATCAACTATCCAAGAAGAGAAGGACAAATAAGGAACTACACTTGAATTCTTAGATAGGAGAATATGATATAGACTATGTGGTCCTTGACTTAGGGTCGGAGGTCAATGTCATGACGAAGCAAACCTGGGAACTAATGGGAAAACCAAAGTTGATCTATTCCCATATCAAAATTAAGATGGATAATCAACAAGTTGTAAGCACCTTTGGAAGATTGGAACACGTCCCTGTGGACATCGATGGAGTAAGAAAGTTTGCATACTTTGAGGTAATTGAGGTAGTTGATGATAGTTTCCCTTACCTTGCGATGTTAGAAATTGAATGGGCTTTCAATAATTCCACTATGGTTGATTTAAATAAAAGATGTATGACGTTTGAAAGAGATGGCCTTAGGTTCATTGCACCTTTAGATCCAGATGAAGGTTAGCGATACACAAAACCTATCAGAGAAGAAGACCTCGTATATGAACTGGAAAACATATAAAAATTAACTGTCAGACAACAGGATTACATTAATCCTACAACCGATGGAAACCTAAGCTGGCGAAGTGACAGTGCATGCTCGTCAGATTCATAAGAAGCACTGGAGAACTAGAAAAACAAAATGTATGAAGTATATACAAGGAGATGTGCTAGATTAACCAGAGAAGTTTTCTGGATCGGCACAAAGTAAGTAACTTGCCCACCTTTGATGGTATGAACCCTTTACAAACCTTCTTGTTGGAATTCGAAGCAAGTGTACCAAAACAACAGAGATTGTTGGCAATGGATGAGGCCTTGAAATAAACACCAGCGAGATGGTGGGGGACACACAAAAACAACATTATAGAATGGGTAAAATGTCGTACTCTAATGACCGCGCGGTTCTCAGCACAAGTTGAAGGCTATGAAGTTCAGTACACAGGTCCAAGCTTCCCAAAGGACCATGTGCAAAGTTGTGAGGAAGTCAGGAGAACCATTCCTCAAGAGAAGTGGGTGCCCAAGTTCATTAACATGTTAGACACAACCCCTATCAATTGCTATCTTCAAGCAGAGCTACGCCTCATCACTGCAGATTGGGAAGGTATGACTCATAACTTTGTAACCACCTTATTATTTGAAAGTCAATATCCTTCAGTAGATCAAGCATTGCAAATTTTAATATAAAAATTATTTGAGGAGGCCTCTAGCCCCCCTTTAGAAAAATAAGAGGACGAATGGACTGCGCCTCTCCAGAAATTGCAAGGTTGTTACAACATCAATGTTGATGAAGATGATGATCTGAGGAAGGTGAACATCGCAGAAACAGAAGGCCAGAGAGATGTGGAAGGACCAAGAGTTGAGATACCATTCATTGGATAGCCAATCAATATTAAGAAGGCCAACATTGGAACAAAGCAGAGACCAAAGCTTGCAAATTTTGGAGATTACTGGGATGTTGCTACTATTGACAAAATCACAGAGTTACTGCATGAATATATGGACTTGTTTCCAACCAAGTTTACTGATATGAAGGGAATTAAAGGGCCTATGGGAGAGATGAGGATCCCTTTGAAACCAGATGCAAGACCAGTCAAACAGAGACCATACATATTGAACTCTAAATATAAGGAGAAAGTGAATATTGTGCTTGACAGAATGTTGGAAGAAGGAATTATAGAACCTGTTGAACAGTCAGAATGGATTAGCCCTATGGTGGTACAAGACAAGAAGACAGGAGAGAGAAAGATCTGCGTATATATCAGGAAGTTGAATGATGCATGTTTGCATGACCACTTCCCTACACCATTCACTAACGAAGTGTTAGATAATGTGGGAGGCCATGAGGTATATTCTTTTACAGTTGGATTTTTAGGATACCATTAGATACGGATTGCCAAGGAAGATCACCATAAAGACCACATTTGCAACAGAATGGGGATCCTACCAGTATATAGTGATGCCATTTGGATTGAATAATTCCCCAACCATATTTTCCAGGGTGGTGGTAGAAGCATTCAAGGAGTTCCTGCATAAATTTCTAGAAGAATATTTTGATGACTGGATTGTTTTTAGTTTATTGAAAAATCATATTGAATGTCTAAGGCTAATGTTGGACAAATGCACGCAGTGTCAAATTGCCTTGAATCTGAATAAGTGCATATTCTTCTCACCATTTGGAGTGCTATTAGTTCATATTGTATGCAAGCAGGGATTAATTGTAGACCCATCTAAAATTGTCATTATAGTTGATCTACCACCTCCTACTTTAGTTAAACAGTTGTGCACTGTCGTGGGACATACGGGATATTACATGAACTTTATTAAAGGATATGCCCAGATTACATCACCCATGGAGAAGATTTTGAAGAGATACTATTAGTTTAGTTGGACAAAAGAGTGCCAGCAGAGCTTCGACACACTGAAACAGAAAATGGTTACTGTGCCTATTCTGGTTTTCCCATATTAGAGCAAGGAGTTTCATGTGCATGTCGATGCATCTTCTATTTCCTTAGGAGTAGTGTTAGCACAAATGGGGGAAGGTGATATTGACCATCTGTTAGCTTTTTCTAGCAGGAAATTATCCACAACTGAGATCAACCACACCACCACTGAAAGAGAAAGGTTAGCCATGGTGTATGCGTTGTAGAAATTTCACCACTACTTATTGGGAGGACACTTTAAAATGTTTACTGATCACTCCATGCTGAAATACCTAGTCAACAAGCCAGTGTTGGGGGGGAGAGTATGCAGATGGCTTATTCTATTTTAGGAATATGACTTTGAGATCGTAGTTAAACCTGGAAGAATGAACAAAGGTCCTGACCACTTGTCAAGGTTGGAACATGGTGAAGAGTCGGCCAGTTTGGAGGATGCATTGTCGGATGAACAGTTATTGGCTAGTAGAAATATTGATGACCACTTCACAGAGATATTCCAGTTCCTGATAACAGGAATGGCAGCGAGTGAGTATACAATTCCCCAGAAGAAACAACTAGCAGTGCGTGTTGCAGACTTCTCACTTATAGTTGGACAACTATACAAAATGGGACCTGATGAGATATTGAGAAGGTGTGTTATGGAGGCAAAGTGACCATTGATCCTCGCAGAATCTCATGAAGGCATTGCAGGAGTACATTCTGTCGGGAATGCAACTGCGGAGAAGGTTCTTAGAGCTGGCCTTTGGTGACCTACCTTACACAGAGATGCTAAAGACTATTACAGAGCCTGTGATGTATGGAAAAGAATTGGGAAACCATCCAAAAGAGATGAAATGTCATTAGAACCACAACTGACCCTACAAGAATTTGAGAAATGATCCATTGACATTGTGGGACCTATAAACCCACCAGGCAAACAAACAGGAGCAAGGTACATCATTACTGCGACATAGTACTTGACTATATGGGTCAAAGCAAGAGAAGTTAAGGACTGTAGTGCAACTACAGTTGTGCGCTTCATATTTGATGACATCATAACCATTTTTGGATGCCCAAAGATCCTTATGAGTTATCAAGTTACACATTTCATAAATAAAATAGTTGAAGCCTTGACTGAGGAATTTGCAGTCCACCATCAAAAGAGCATGCCTTACCATCCACAAGTAAATGGGAAAGTGGAAGCATTCAATAATATCTTGGAGACAGTGCTAACGAAGATTTTCAATGTGAATAGGGATGGCTGGGATTTAAGAGTACCAACAATATTGTGGGCCTATAAAACCACTTGCAAGAAGCTAACAATGCAAACCCCTTTTAAGTTGGTGTATGGTCTTAAAGACATTGTCCCAATGGAATACTTGGTACCAAGCCTAAGAATTGTTTCCTTTACAGATATGGATGACACTAGCACTGTTCGAGAAAGGCTTACATAGTTGGTCGAACTAGAAGAAGACAGATTCATTGTAGGATTCCATTAGCAGGTATAGAAGGAAAGAGAGAAGGCCTATCATGGTAGGCACATCAAGAAGAAGGCATTTAAACAAGGTGATCTAGTACTAGTATATAATAGTAAGTTCATCAAACATCCTGGAAAGTTCAAAATGCATTGGCTCGAGCCATATGAGGTCGCCTATGTTACAAAAGGAGGAGTTGCGCAATTGAAGACTTTGAATGGAGAATGGAAGGAAGGATTAGTGAATGGGAGCCGGTTGAAGTTGTATTATGACAACTAGCTACCTCAAAGCTCTCAGTAAAAGCTTAAGAAAAAGGTTTTAGGTACCAAGTGCAGTTGAATCTATGTACCAAACACAGAAAAGACAGTCTTCACAGTGAAGGAGAGGAGGCATAAAGAAAAAAGCAAAGGCTACACTGCATAGTCTGAAGTCAAATTAAAACAAAAAGGTCAGATATGAAGTGCCTTGGGATGAGTCACAGGTGAGTATTGGGGTCTTGTTGGCCCTTGGTTATTGAAGTTAGTGAAGATCAAGGAAGATAAGGAAAAATGTGAACTACGCAGAAGACATAGTGATTGTTACTGGGTCGAAGCAAGAAAAACAACATAAAAGATGGAGCGAAGTAAAAGGAAGAAAGTCTATGGATGAGGAGATCGAGGATGGCATATCAACAAGGAAGAAGGATCATAGACATCTCAACAAGATGAAAAAGCCATTGTTGGATGATTTGGAGCACCGCGTGAGAAGGAAGGAAAGGCAGGATGGCGAAGCCCTGGAAACATGGGTCAAGTTGAACTAAGGTTTTAGACACCTAGGGTTTTTGTATCTAGGGTTTTGACACCTAGGTTTCAGCCTAAGGATGCTGGTGAGTGATTGTAATGTATAAATAGAGGTCTAAAGGACCTGGGTTGGGTTGTTGTTGTTGTTATTACTATTGTTGGTATTATGACTTTTGTTGTGTGATCGACTGAGTAATATTGAGAGAGAGAGAAGTGTTGAGTACAAGATCCTTCTCTATTGTAAGATCTTCATCTGGGTGTGAAGATCAACCTTGCAGTTGGGTGCACAGGGAGGGGAGAGATAGTGAGGAGAAGAAAGAAGATCTGCTAGCTGAGAGCGGGGACAAGAACTGTATGCTTCATCTTAATATATTATAAGCACAGTTCTGTGGACGTATCCCTAGAGAGAGGGTGAACCATGTATATATTGTGTTGTGTATGATTGATGCTCTATTCTTTGTCATTTGGTATACCATTACTACATTACTGTGCTAGATCTGCTAGATAGTTGTGTGGAGTAGATCTAAGTTGATAAGTGATATATGCATGTTGTATCGTTCTAGTATTAGATCCACTTGATATTCCCCTTGTTTGTAGACATATATGTCCTTCAACCCTCCCATAGTTTCTTCGGGTGAGACTACATATGCTTAACAAGTGTTGCCAAAAGGGCCAGTAGTTAGGGCTTGTTGGTGTGCTCTTGGAGTTGAACCCTGGGTCTGCCCCTATGCCAACAAAATCACAGACATCCAGTGGGGAAATATCACATAATACCTCATCCTTGAACGGTTGAATGTCATATGACAATAAACACTATTGGCTGACATAGAGATCTCGTCCCTGGAGAAGCCACCCGATGTTGTATGGTTGCAGGTGTGGTGTTGTTGACAATCCCAACTATTTGATGACCTCTACTAAGATGAATTTATTCTGTCTTTCACTATAAAAAATAAAATGCAGTGGGGTCCCCTTCACCCACATCTGTGAATGAAAAAGGAGTTCCCCCTCTTCAGGATCTATTGGTTCTTCTGGTTGAATTGTTGCAGTTGTGATAGTAACAGTGGGGTCTACGTCGATAATCTATTTTCTCCCATTATTTTCTAAATCAGATTCTGAATCACGGTTCAACTCCTTTTCTTTGATCTTGGCCACTAGTGATTTTTTGAGCGACATTCATCAGTGTTGTTCCAGGGGATTTTGTGGAAATCGCACCACTTTCCAGTGTCCTTCTTCATCTTTTTGTTACCCTTCTTTTCCTATGGATTGGACTGGTTTTTCGGAAGCTAGTTGTTAGGGTCGTCTCTACCATACTTTGGTTGTTGTGGATTTTCATACTTGAACTTTCATTTGTTCTGGTACCTAAATTTATGCTCGATTTTGACAACATATCGATAGACAGTTCCTAGTGATAATATGTCCAGGAAATCCATTTTGGTTTGGATGAACCTTTGCAGAGCCTCGCAGTATTTCAGAACCAAATGTCGTTTAGATTCTTTGATACCCATCTTGGTACACAAGGTATGGAAGGTATTGGTGAATTCTGAAACTGCTTGGCCCCTCTCTTGCCACACTGTGGTCCATCTCATATACTACTCATAGTTTCCAATAGGGTAATACTATTCCTTTACTGCATCCACAAAAAACTCCCAAGTGGGATTGGCCCCATATATTCCAAACTACTCTGTGGAAATTTGGTCCTAGTAAGTTTCCTACCAATGTTTGACATGGGGGAGAGCCTTAAGGAGTGTGAAGGTGATCCTTTCCCTATTGTAAAAATTGTGAACAGAGAAATAACCTTCTAGAAGATTTAACAATTTCTCTAGGGCATCCGCATATATCTAAACTTCAAATACGAGAATATCAAAATTAACTTATACCTTGAAAGGAGAGGTTCCTCAGAAGTGGTCTCTCAACGAATATGTGCATATTGTTATCAACAGGCATTGAAGGATGTGGGAAAAATTCTCCATCATTTCGTCCCTTTGTCACATGAGAGCTTGCTCAAGCAACATATTAATAGAATATTCTGCTCGGTCATTTTTTTTTTCTTCCACCATGGAGGGTTTCCTCATCATGCCAGAGCATTTGTCCTTAAGAGAGACAAGCTCAAGACCCAACTTTCTATACTCAAACCTTGTCGGGGACATGCATTGAAAAATTATCAAGAGCAACCTGCTCTAATACCACTGATCCAGATTATTTTCGACACGAAATGAGAGCGGAGATATAATAAAGAAATGTACAAAGACATATCAGATATCCAATAATATAATAGATATATAACCATAAACACAGAGATACAATAATACACAATTTCTATTAATGATCAAAATGTACAAAACTGCAGAAATACAGAGTGAAAGACTCGCTAGAATGGTGGCATCTTATCTCTGAGAAGATATGTGACAGCTACGCTCATTCGCAAGAACATGATTGTTACAATGGGGATCTAAAGGCCTTTTTAAAATAAATAAAATCCAAAACCATAACCCCGAAAGATGAAAATCCAATAGTTTTGTGGACCTCGTTTTGGGTAGTTTGGTGTATCAACTTCCCAGGGGCATCACTTTGGAATACGATCTATGTTTGGGGCATGCGATAGCTAGTTGGAAAGGTATTGATGAGGAGCTTCATTTTTGGGGCTCAATCAAATCCTTTGGTTTTCATTGAGGGGCCTGATCGTGAAAAACCATCATTTAGGCCCTCAAAATATCCCCAGAAGTTTGGGACCGGAAAAACTGTTAAAAATAGTATGTTGCCAGAAAATTGTTTTGAGTCAGTTGGAATAGGTGGGTGTCATCAACAATCACCATTATGACACTCTTTCCTTCAGAATTCGGTAACCCTGTGATGAAATCCATGGAAACCTCCTCCCAACGCTGACTCAGAATGGCTAATGGTTGTAAAAGACCCGAGGTCTTAATTGTTTCCACCTTATTTTTTTGGAAAACCAAACACTCTGCCACAAACCTTTGAACATCGATTTTAAGGCCATCCCAAAAAAAATCTTGCTTGACCCTGTGATAGGTTTTCAAAAATCCCAAGTGCCCTCCTACCGGAGAGGTGTGAAATTCCAAAAGTACCTTTTGTTTGAGTTGGGATTTCTTACATAAATATAAGTGATGTTTGTACCATAGTGAATCATTTTTTCATTTAAATGTATCGGATGCACTGGAATCATGTTGAAACTTTGAATGAGAGTCCACACTTCTTCATCATTCTTCCATTAATCCCTTGTTTTTGTTATCCAATCACTAGTAAATTAGGGTCATTTTGCGACAGTTATGTCAACATTATTGCGATTTTATGTCATGGATATTGTGACGAATCTTAGGTCTCCCAAACATATTTTTACATGACATGGAAAGTGCAACGAACCTGAAACAACATCGCAAGAGAGACGACTGTAAGAAGTTGTCATAAAAGTGACAAAGAAGAGATATTGTCACCAGAGAGACAAGGTAGGGATATCGTCAAAAGAGTGACAAAGAATGGAAATCATCGAAAGGGCGACAAGAAATGAAAATCATCGCAAGAGAAACTAGTTATGAAAATCGTCGCAAGAGAGACAAGGTAGTGAGGTCGTCATAAGAGTGACAGGGTCGAAATATCGTCACAAGAGCGACAATAGAGGGAGAGATTCGCAAGAGAAACACGATAGGGAGAACGTCGCAAAAGTGAAAATATAGGGACATTGTCACAAGAGCTACATGCTAAAGAAATCTTGCGACAAATCAGCTATCGACGGGATCATCGCAAGTGCGACGAGTACAAGGTATCTTGCAACAAAATTACTATACAATTTTTTTGGATTGTATAATAATTTCGTCGCAAGATTTATTGAGGTCGTCGGTCTTGCAACAACATATATTTATTTAAAAAAAAAAAAAAAGTGATGCCTTATCAATAATTACACACAAAGAAAAAGAAAGCCTTTTCCAGAGCTGATCACTCTTGTCAATTGCAGGTCGGGAATCAATTATAGTTGTTTCGTGGATAACTGCATTGACATGACTTTCTTCACAATGTTTAAACATGACTAGATCAAAGTTAAAAATAACAATTAGGTTTTAACATGGATTCACATATAATTAACATCCCATTATAACAATTGGAGTGCATTGATGGGGGTCATAAATAATCAAAATTAGTGATTTTAAAGGGAAGCACAACTAGATGTTAATGTTTCTAATTTCCATGGTGACAAGCATCCAGAATCCCATGCTCATGAATGCAAAGAGGAAAAGGAGACCAATGATATCCAACATCAGTTGTTGATGACACAATATGAATTTGTGAGGGATAGAACCACCTTAAAATATTCAAGTGGGGAGAAATTCCAAGAGCAGAGAGAAGGTGGAGAAATTATATTCACATAGATATAATAAGAGGTTGCATGCCATCAAGGTTCTTGAGTTGAAGACATTCTTTCCCCTTACTATGATTATAAATCTCTTATGAGAGAAGCTAAATGATTGAGCTAAGGCTAGCATGGTGAGTGCGTTGATTTCAATCATATTTCATAGCAGTTCATAATGATAGATGGAAATTTGTGGTGGTTCATAGTAACCAAGTTCATGACACAGGGCTGCATGCATGTGTTTGTACATGGTAGGCACCCATGAATTCACAGATGATAGATAATAGAGTAGAGTGGTACATGGTAGTTTCACAACATTGAAGTGAGTGACAACATGTAAATTTGGGTGCAATTGATGACAAATGGTTACATGGCCAATGGTAAATTTATAGTTTTAATTCAGTTTTTGATTAATTTTATTTGTTGATAGTTCTAGGTAATAGAACATATAATTATGTCCCATCTACATTCTTTCTATGTATCGAAAAAGGGAATTAAGAAGTTTTAATAACTTTGAAAAATATTTTGAATTTTCAAATATTTATTAGAATACTATATTATTCACAAGTTTATAAAACATTGGCACTTTGTTATGGAATGTAATAACTAATATAAAGTCAAACTCTAAATGAAAAGTATGTCCCTGGCAGGGTAGAAACCAATAAGAGAACTAAAGGGAAATTTTTTTTGTAAATTAACAATATAATTTGTGATATTATATTTCAGAGATAATTTAATCTATTTAATTGAACAAACTATAAGAAGCATTTTTTTTTTGTAAGCTAGAAATTTATATTACCTTTAAAAGACAAAAATTACATAATATATCCATGACACTGGTGTTGAGGCTGCCAGTGAAGGAAACTAGCCCCACCACCAGGTGTTAAAGTTCCAAAAAACTTGTCCATAATGGCTGAAAGAAGACACTATTACAATAGTAGTTGGGGCATAGTCTATGATCATACACAAAGAGATGTCCATGTGATCTTACTATCCATACTAAAACTAAGAAAATCAAAATAGAACAAGTCATGTAAACTATTTACTATGATAACTACTAGGAAAAGCATGCCTGGATGACTTAGGAAATTTTGGAGTCATGACTGAATGAAGTAAATTTTCTGGACCGCGCCTCTATTGCAGATCTTCTAAGTCTGAATCCAAGATCCAATCCAACTTTTTTTCCATCAATTATTTCCAAAACTTTTGTTCATCATTGTCCCTGTGTAGCTCCAATATGAGGTCGCATTGAATGTCCATAAACCCAGGAGGAGGTGGTGTCTACACCTAGGGACTAGAGGCATTATCAGTTTCAGGATTGGGCACAGGCAAACCGGAGGATGAGGGAGGAGTGAAGACTCATTTGGTTTCTTCAGCAAACATGAATACATGAGGACAACTATGTTCCATGATTATGTGGCACTGGCACTTGTAGGCGAAACCATACGCCCGAGATAATTTGCGACCGTGAACACAGAGACCAAGAAAAATTCCACCAGCTCATTTAATATTGCCTCATTCCCTAGGCATGAACACGACACGGTGATAGAAGATAATAATTTGATCAGAGAAAGGAGGCGAAGGAGGAACATAGAAGATAAACCAGATGAAAGGAAGCAGGGCGTTGAAGAGGGGGATGGACCAAAATGAACCAGAATTGGGGAAAGAAAATCCTAAAAGAGTCCTCTAAATGTAGTCTCCATCCATTAAGGATTTTCACTGAGTGAATCTGAAATCCAACGCTCGCACACTAAGGATATCCATTGGAAAATCCAAATGAGATAAGGGCTGTAAGAACATGTTGAACAAGATTAAATGAGAACTGACAACAATCAACCTCGGGGAATGTTGGGGAGCTTGCAAGTTGACATAAACATAAGGTGGAGGCATATCAATGTGACAACCCATCAGGGGACAAACTATAAGAAACATTAAAATAAGATACTATAAGGAAAAAAACTAGTTTTTAATCAAGAGATTTTATAAATTAATAATATAAAAATACAATAGTATATTTAAAACAAAATAAAAAGTTTACTCAAGCTTGCCATCTGAGTGGTTTAGTTTTGTGGCATTTTCATGATGGTCTTTTATTATCTCAAAGATATAATGGAAGATAGATAAATAAGGGACAATTAGTTTTGCAGTGAGAACATAAGTGATGATTTTTAAGTTATTCTCATATTTATGTCCCTTCCAATCATTTTGTTATCTATTAGAAACATTGCATTTGCAACATATATGGAGGTGTTGATGAATTGCTATTGTATTTTTTTCATCATGCTTGGTAATTTCACACAAAATATAAATAACAAATAGAGTAGTGTTTTTCTTCATATCCATATTGAGATATCAAGTAAGCATGATATGGCTCTTCTATTGTTGGCAAAGTTTATCTATTGAGTAGCTTGATCAATGTCCAAAAGAAATTCATCATTAACTAATTTAGTGTTTAATTTATTAGTAATGTTTTTCAATGATGTAAAGCCTCCATGGATCAACTCTATCAATTCTTTCCAATGATGGAACTTTTCTTAATCATAGGGTTTGGTAATGATTTTTTGCTAGCATAATGGTTATCGTCTAGTTGGGAGGATTTTGGTTTCAAACATTTACCTTTTTGTTTTTCTATATGTTTGTGGGAGTGCCTTGTATCTTAGCCATCATGATATTTGGTCAAGGTATCGGTTTGACCATGTTTGACTCAAACACTTTTTATGTACATTTAATTCAACTTGGACAATGGAAACATATGTGTTATGTAACTTTTTGTATGTATACCATGAGTCATTATGAATGCATTGAATGTTGTATAAGTTAAGTTGAGATTTATAACATGCATGACTATATAATGAGCATTAGAATACCTAGGTGTTTAACCCAATTGGGAATTTTAAACCATGCCTAAGGGAATTGCCATGCTAGATAAGTTGAGATAGTAACATGACACTAATGATCCAATAAAATAATAGAGAACTAACATATCTTTTGTAAATAAGTTGTAAATGTATTTTAAAAATAACTCATATTACAATGGTAATTACCAAATAAATTATATTTTGTACAAATGAATTTTTTATCAATCAACCTGCATAGTTGCACTACCACATGGATGGGAGATGACACATGAGAGGGCATGCAAGAACATTCCACACCCTTTGTCTCAAGACACAAGTTCTCTCATTTCCAATGTTGGCCTCCTCAACTATGTTGACGAGGCAATATTGTTGAGGGTGAAGAATCAATTTATATTACATCCAATTCATTAGTGGGATAAAGGATTGTTGGCAAATGTTTAACAGGTAGTGTATGCTTGTCATTGATGGCAAGTACAACAGTGAAGATGGAAGGATCAGAGGTCGAGGCCTTTGACCCTTAGAAATTCTTCCAAGTAAGGAGGATGCATAAACTTGGAGGAGAAGCATCAATGATCATTGGATCCCATCCTGAATTCCCGATGACCGTCAGATCTCAATGTAGACAAGAGGAGCGCACAAATATGGAGGATAGATATTGAGTGTTAGATCTGAGCGCAAGGTCCGACCATCATTGGATCAAGGAGAACCTGCACTTTCTTTAAAGTGCAAGGAGTAGAGGGCTCACAAAATCCCGAAAGAAGGAAGACCGTCCATCTTCAAGAAGGACACGTGGGGATAGATCGTCAGTTCATTGACTGGAGAGTCAAAGGAACGATGTTCCCTAACCTCTCGAAATTGCGATATCTAAAATCGCGATTTAATCTCATCTGTCAAATTAAGGTTGAATCTAGACTGTTGATTCCAGTCCTTGTCGGAGTTTCGGGGATCGAGAGTTGGACATGGAAAATCTTATTGACATCAGGAATCCTGATATCACGATATACAAAATCACGATGTAATCTGAGCCGTCAGATTAAGGTCGAATCTGGACCGTTGATTCCAGTCCATGTTGAGGTTTCGAGGATCGCGTGTTGAAGATGTCAAAGAAACAATGCAACAAGAATGTCGATTTTGCGATATGCGAAATTGCAATTCAATCACAGTCGTTGAATCAAGCTCAGATCTGGACCATTGATCTAACTCCATGTCGGAGTTTTGGGGATCGAGAGTTGGAGAGGTCAAAGTTTATTAACATCAGGAATCCCGACATCGTGATATGCGATATTGCGATTTAATTGCAGTCGTCAGATCAAGATGTGATCTAGACCGTCGATCCAACTCACGTCAGCATACCACGTCAGCTAGGAACATGTGGCACAACCAAGTAATGAAAAGTGTCAGACTGATTCAACGTTTCAGGAACATGTAAGTCATGAATCAGAGTGACACATGGCAGTATTCAACACGTGTCAATCCACGTATGACGTCAATAGATTTACACCACTTCAAAGTTTTCGGTAATTGGGAGATGGATAGATGTCGAAG
>JZKD02S2012148.1:532259-574672 GCA_000966675.3 Picea glauca
CCTCCTCCAGATTTTGGCGTCCATGCACGAAGCACTGTGCCCGAACTCTGAGGGCGAAGCCACTGCGGGAGACCCTGACGGCGAGGAGGACCATGACCAGCGTACTGGGACGAATTCACCAGACAAAAGACGGGATGCGGAGATGTTTGAGGACACTGCCGAGCTCGTGGAGAGTAACCAGGGGCACGATGCACATGGAGACGACTGGATTCTGGACGACGCGAAAGCGCCTGGACTTGGAGATCCCCCTGCCACTTCGCCAAGTGGCCAGCCAGGTGTCTAGATGTTATATTGTCTAAGTGTCGTATGTATTTTGGTTTTAGTGTCAAGGTGTCGTAGGTATGGCGTTGGTTTTAAGTCTAAGTATTTTGTATGTGTGGCATAGCCAGACTCTGCTCCTTACAGCTACTCGCTCTTGATTGGAAAAACCTTCGGTTAGCGGGCCGGCTGGACTGGTTTCCTCTGAGATGGGGCAGTCCAGTAATTACGGCCCGGCTCAACCAGACTCTTGACTCTGTTAGTTTTTTTGAAGCTTAATATAATCTTACTGTATTTACAAAAAAAATATTAAAAAAAACTATGCAATGTAATTATTTACCTGGTCCTCTAGTCGGCACCATTGGAATGGTTTTCGTCCTATTCACCTGATCTTCAGGTCGAGGAGGATCAACTATGACATTCTCTGCCATTGAAACGTCAAAATTTAATATACCTTGGTTCTCAGTCACAGGAACATATTAGGGCTTCTCCCCACTAGGATGGGGTTGCTTGGGAGCACCATGATCTTCTAGTTGTGTTTCACTATCAATGCTCTATTGTCCAATACTAATGGTTTCGTTGATAATGTTGCTCCCCTAATTAAAACAAGTAAGACATTAAATTATGGACGATATCAGACATTTACATATTTTATAAGTAATGAAAGGTTAATGTGGACTGATTTTTATTTACCTTATCTCGCAAACTGGATCTTGTGGTCTGCCCCATGATTCTCCTACGATCAACCATGGCTTTATAACCGTACTTGTAACCAAGTTGGAGATCTTCATCCATGGTTTCAATTCTGAATTAGTCACCTTGCATTGCATAAGGGTATGTTTTTTTAATGTTTTTGGCTAAAATTACCTGAAAGTTGTAAGGCGATATAAATAATATTCTTAATATGTTTGGGTACTTACGATTTGTGATTGTAACCTCTAGTAGCCTCCCTGACCTAGCTTGTGTTGGCCATGTTTGGAAATCCTTTCTTTAGTTGCCTTCGAAGTGTTAGGAAACCTATCATCAAAATTTTCAAGTATGTTATATATAACCACACTTTTATTTATATCTAAAGAAAATTAAAGTTGGTATTGAAATCAAAATATTGTAATCTTCCTTGGTGTACCACTTATTTTTTCTCCTAATTCTTTCAAAATATTCTCTTTTGCATCATCAATGATCACCTTCCACTCCCTCTCTGGAATTGAGGGAGGAGACTCATACCTAGGATTTCCTACCAAGCTTCATCTATGAACATCCTGTGTATATTTTAAATATTCTCTTGCTACAGAGGTGACCACTTTTTTATTGAAAGTGTCTACTCCAAAGAGGCCTTCAATATAGTCCATAAGTTCCTTTTTGAGGTTGGAATTCTGGCAATTTGTTGACGGCCGAAACTGAACGCTCGTCAACTGGAGGGGTGGATCCGGTCCGGGGTTGTCTAAATAACCCAAGCTGTATGGGATGATCCACACCGATGGGTTTAGCGACTCCATTAGCCGATCTAAGTCCTAGGAAAACGAAAGAAAAAACTAATCTAAAAAAACTAATCTAAGTGGAAAAATCAGCTACAACAAACTATATACAAATCTGAAATATATATACAGTTCACGAACTAATATTATAAAACAATCGTTCTACTTATCAAATATTCAGCTATTGATACAATTAAATCCTAATTTTATATGTACAGTATTTACAGAATGCAAATTTTGATTGAAATTTGCAAAATCATTTGAAACTGTCCTATGACAGCGAAGCTATTATTTTTTATTTTTACAATTTTTATGAGAGAAGGATAAAATGACAACTATCTAAGCTAAGCAATAACATAATGATCCTAACTGTAAATCTAAACTATAGAGATGAACAGTGAGAAGCATTCAGATTACAAGAAACTTATATATTAACTAAACTAATTAAATAGCACTAACAGACTAACCTGTAGTAACACTTTCCAATTTGTCCCATGCACAATATCTGATTCATCTGTTCAATGGGGGAAACCCGCACGCAATTTTCCACAAGCTTCTCGTAAACAGGAAGTAGCAATTCTCTTTGAATACGAGTGACAGAACAAACAAGACATAAAACAACAACAATTTTATAATTTACAAATCATCACATTTAGATAAATCCCCGTGCGAAGATTTGTACATAACTGCTAATTTAACAAAGAAGATTAACCTTTTGCTCATTAAATTGAAACAGGATAATTGTTGTACGTAAAATAAGAGACATCAAATATGGACAGAATTTAAATCATATTGCATCAACCTGTAACAAATCTTGATATCTAAAGTAGTCAATAATTTGATTACAAATTAAAATGCACAGAAACTTGAACAAAAGTAAGATGAATTGAAGCTAAAGCCTTACAACAAATCCACTTCTATTCGATTCTGTATAATCATAAGTCCATAGTCTTTGTTCTTCCAATAGTGATGGGTTCTTTACAAAAATAATGATTATATAAAGGCCACAGGGTAAAACATCCCTGTGGGAATTATCAAAAACCATTTGCAAAAAATATGGGAACAATCTCCTAAATCTCTATTTCTAACTAAGACTAACAACCTAAACCAAAACTATGTAACAAGAAGCATGTTCTAAACTGCCATAGTAGGTCCAATTCCCATTGAAATTCATGTGTACCTGTAGATGGACAGGAATAAACAATTTTAGATAGTGTTAAGTTGTAAAATCAACAAAAATCCAACTTTTATGACTAGCTACATAATCTCACGATTCTGTAGCTAGTCATATTTACAAACAAAATCGTTTTAAATGAATCCAAATAATAACAAGAATGTATGCGTTCAACCAAATAGAGCCTTTATTACCAATTCAAAACAAACAAATCATTCTTGGTAAAACAAACCAAATCTTTTATGCCAATTCGAAACAAACCAAATCGTATTGAATTAATCGAATGGTAATAGGAATGTGTGTGATCTATCAAACAATTGTTTTGTTACTAATTCAAAACGAATACAATCGTTTATGATAATTCAAGGAAAAAAAAATCATGTTAAATCGTTTCAATCCACACAGAACTATATTCGATTTAGCAAACAAATAAACGCAAACACAATAGTTTATACTAATTCAAAACGAAATCTTTTATGCCAAAATAAAAATAACAGAATCATTTTTGAATTAATTCAAACAAAACAGAACTAATTCAGAGCAAATACAATCGGCTATGCCAATTCAAACCAAATCATTCAAAAATCGATGTTTAAATAACATACCTTGGTTGTAGGGATACAATTCGGTCAGGATAATTTTGAGTTAATGAAGGCAGTAGCTTCCTGAACATTTCTGAACATGATAGAACCCGCGATCTTTTGTCTATTCTCGTTGGCTTGCAGTCTATCATTTTTCTTAGACAACACAGTAACCCGTTCCTCCAAGGATTTAATTTTGGATTGCAACAGAGGGACATCTGTGTAGTATCATTCAAGCCAAGAGTTGCATTGAGTGCACTATTGTCGATCAGGCTGAGTCACTACAGGTGAAGCATTTTTTAAATTACCAGGGGTTCCACTATCAAACTTGATCCCGGGGAAGTTAAGGTTATCCTTAAGTCATGGTGGGAGGTTGGACACATAGTCATAGGTTTCAACAGAGAAGAGGCCGTGTGAGTAAGGGTACTCCTCGATGAAAAATTGTTCAATCTCAGAGTCCGAATCTTCACTCAAAACAATAGGCTTCTGGTCTATGTTTTGTTTGGGCTTGTTCTGAGCGCACTTAGATACCTAGCATGCATCTCTCTTTCCCTTGATGTTGACATCTATATTACCCTTGCCCTTCTTCCTTACAGGCCTCTTAACAGTCTTAGTATTGTCTTTCGAACATGGGTCGGGCATGGTGTTGGGTAGGTCATTGTTGGTGCAGGTCGAGGGTTCAACAGCAGGTAGGAGGGTAGGAGGTGGCATGGCAGGCCCAACAAGGGTTTCAGTGACCACGGTTTTGTCCACTTGAACACATTCAGGAGTGGAAAAACAATTCCTTAATAGGAAATCTTGCCAACAATAATGATCTTAATCAAACAGTGATGGAAGAGGCTGGAATCAGCCTTCTCCCTCTTAAATCGTTTGGCCATTTTATACAGACTGTGTAGGAGGTAGTGAGGCATATTCAAAGGGAAATCTATGAAATTCATAAGAAACCGGAGATGGTAAATAAACACTAAACCATATCGACCTTCGCAAGTCATGAATTTCTTAACAATGGCCAATAAATCATGCCACGTAGACTTAAGGGCAGTGACTGGCATACCTCTGTCACAACTGACAATTTTCCTCGATGTGAACAGGAGTGGCCATGGCACTTCGTCCACCTTCAAATTATTAAACCACCTCTGCCCTTTAGCTGGCAAACCCGTAGCTGAGTTGAGGAATTCCTCGTTTAATTCCAGTTGGATGTCTCCAACTTTGGCCCAGCATCCATCAAATGTGAGGGAAAACTTTTGGGCGACTGCGAGGTTGAAACCCTCAAATTTTTGGATGAAAACTAACCAGCCATTATTCTCCAGGTCCTCATGAGCGTTGTCAAATCGCAGCAGTGTTTGGATGCCATTAGGTTCTATGCGCACTATAGGGGCCATAGGAGAGAGCACACAGTGAGCAGGGTAAACAGTGAGGGGGTTGGACAGGGTAGACGCAGGACCAAATGTTCACAAGTTTCCCCAAAACAAATAGAGGTAGACTGAGATACAAGGTAGACATTAATGCCTAAGTGTGCGAGGGTGGTGGAATGAAATGAACCCATGCAAAACATTCATATCGATATGTACAATCAATGGTACCTTTGTAATTCGAACCATTCACATCACAATCCAAAGGTTTTGACCCAATATCAAATAGATTAATCACATACTCACTAAAAGCCATAACATATAACCAAAAGATTTTGACCAAATATCAAATAACTATTTGCAAACCATAGTGTTCATAACCAACAATTGGTCAACAATAGTATGTGTATGATTTAAAACAAAACAACATTTCTAATATAGCACCAAAGCTTTGATCATAATGTTAATGTGTTGTAAGAAACCATTAGACCAAGGAATTTGATCAAAGACAATAGAACATCATACCACCATTGTACCAAGGATTCAATCACAATCACCAGAATATCATTGCATCACAAACTTATAAAATGAAGTCATAAAAGTCAAATGAAAAGTGAGTAAAGGTTTGGTGTCTTGCCAACTGTGTGACCATTATGAACAAGATTATTCATAATAATCCAGTGACGATTTTAATGCCATAGACGTGACTTCCAACTTAAGGTTTTCATGCTTGCAATCGTGAAAATAAAATGAAAAGCAGGTGTGCAAATGCGCAAGATAATCATGTCATTTTATTTAAAAGATTGCGATGAGTATTAAGGGTTCAAAACCCTTGTGTGGGCAGCTTATAAGAAAAAGATAAAAACGCAAAATGGCTACCAACAATGGTGACACACTGGTAGAAGCAGTTATCTCTGCCATAAGAACAAATCCAGATTATGATAATGAGAATAATTCTAACTCAAAAAACAACCAGAAAATTGTTTAAACATCATCATTAATCAAATATTCCAGCTGTGCTTAAAAGATGAAAACTGATAACAGTCTTAAGACAAGCGAGTCATGATATTAAAGATAAAATCTCCAATACTGTTGATAGAGCCACTGCTGCCAGCAGGCATTCATAGCCTTGACAGGGTTTCCATTTAACCCACTCTGATATCTGTATCCTGCAAAGAAGTTCTAGATCAAAATAAAGGACATTTTAAGGTCAAGAGATTTCGTATTTGCATATTTTCATATACCCGACATTGCTTCGCTGCCAACGGGCCTGTTCAGTACCCCGACGAAGTTGTCTTGGAATCATGCATGCATTTACCCACTGCCAGCATACCTGTTCAACATCCCGGCGGGTTTACAATAACTTCCCACAACTCTTTTATGATTTAGTTTTTAAAGATATATAATTGAGCGGGGTGACGCTGAAAATTATGATATTTTAGACATATTTTTACAGACCTTGAATTTTTTTTTTTTTTTTTAAATTGTCCTTCATTAAGATTCAAAGATGGTTTGTTTACAAAACTGACCTTCGAAATCAGGGAGACATCTTATGATTTATTCCCTTAAGGAACAGGGACAGCGTAAGAAGATAATGGATGATCGTGATAGGCTTCACTTATAGACTGAAATCAATAAACTTCTTTCAAACAACATTCTTTCTTCAACATGGCTGTATATTTCAGAAGCATATCACAATAGATGTTTAGACAAATTTTCAACAGTTATTTCAGAGAAATAATTTCCTGTTTTCTTTGTCTGAACAGTTCAAAATGCAGGTATGTGTATTTCCAAAAAGCAAAAACTTATAAGCGTAAGGGAAAAATCAAAACCAAAACAGTAAAAGAAAAGCAAGCAAAAGAAAAATATTTACACACTATACACAGGGTTGTCATCAAGAGAAATATATTTTCAGAGCTTGGCCATTCACCGGATAGGTGTCTGGCTGTCCCTCTAGATTCTATAATCGAAAAGAGCCGGGACCCAATTTCTCAACAATTAAAAACGGTACTAGCCATAAGTTCTGAAACTCCGTATGCTCTCCCTTTCCCTCATGTGGTTTGTCCCATTTCAAGACAAGGTCACCTACTTCGAAGTTCCTATCAGAGGCAGAGTTGGAATCAAACCAGCTTTTGACCACTAATTGATGCTAATCTAACTTACGTTTAGCTTGAGCCCTTACCTCTTCTAGTTTCATTAAAGCATTAATTTGATTCTCCAAAGGGGGCAGTCTTCTTCTTATATTTTTTGTGATAGTTGTAATGAGGGAAGAAGAATATGCGGTGGTAGAATTGCTTCTCTGCCATAGACAAGAAAGAAGGGAGAGTTACCTACAACAATTTTCGGTGTTACTCTATTAGCCCAAATTGCGTTTAACAGTGCGTTATGCCAGTTTTTGTGATTTTCAGATACCGTTCTCTTGATGATTTTAATCAGATTCTTATTTGTTGATTCTGCCAATCCATTGCCCTGGGGGTAATAGCTAGCAGAATAATTCAATTTAATTCCTTTTTCTAGAGCGAACTCACTCATCTCAAGAGATTAGAAATAAGAAGCGTTATCGAATACTAAATAGTCAGGGATACCAAAACGAGTAATAATATTCGAATTTAAAAAGGTAATTACCTGACTGGTATTTACAGCTCTTAATGGGGCAGCTTCAGACCACCTGGTGAAGTAATCTATGGCTGTTATGATAAAATTATGCTACTGTGAGGATGGCGGATTGATTGGACCTATAATATCAAGACCCCACTGCTGAAAAGGGGAGTCTACTGAAACAGGCTGTAAAGGAAAGGTTGGTTTCTGTATCCACCCAAATGATTTTTGACAAATAATACACTTGCGACACAAGGCATGAGCATGTCTAAAGAGTGTAGGCCAGTAATAACCTTCTCTTAGAACTTTATGGGCACTGATGTCACCACCAAAATGCCCACTAGCTTCTCCTGCATGCAATTCTAGTAAGACCTTTTCTGCTTCATCTTTCTCAAGACAACGCATTAGTACTCCATCAAAATTTTGACGAAACAGAATACCATTAATCAACTGAAAGGAGGAATATTTTAATCTTAACACTCTTCTTTTAGTGGGATCCAGTTGACGGGGGGCTGACCCATGTTCAAGACAGAATTTTGTATCGTCATACTAGGGACTGACAGAGTTTTGTGCACAGCAAATTGAATTTTGATTGTGTTGTCCTAGGTTTGACATATCGTTTTCTTTTTTTTGTCCTGCTACTGAGTCAGCAACTAACTTGCATAGCCCTTGGCCTCTCACTATTTGAGTTGGGGTTATTTCCATGTAATAATCCTATAAGGAAGTGACCCAGTTTGCCCTCTTTTCACCTAGTTCTTTCTGCACTAACAGATTTCTGACGGCTGGGTAAGGGACAATAATTTTTGTCCTATATTTCAAAAGATAAGATCGGAAGTGCTTGACTGCTTTAAAAACAACATAGGCTTGTTGATATACCACTGGGTAATTAAGTTCTACACCTTTGAAAGCAGAACTCATAAAGGCAATGGGTACTTCATTGTTTTCAACATTCTTTTGAGTTAGGACATCAGCGTAGGAGCGGTTAGAAGCAAAAGTGTAGAGCGTGAAGTCTTGCGAAAATTCAGGGCTCATGAGAGAAGGAACGTCTATTATGGCCTTTTTTATTGAATCAAAAGCTTGATTTTCTAAGGGTCCCCAATGATATTGTGCGTCTTTCTTAATTAAATTCTGTAAAGGTCTTACCATTTCGGAGAAACTGGGGACGAATCTCCTAACAAAGTTTATCTAGCCTAAGAAAGACTGCATAGACTTTTTGGATGAGGGAGGGGGGAGTTTCGAGATGACTTGAGTCCTTTCAAGGTCGATAATCATCCCTTTGCTTGACACAATAAATCCTAAGAGTTTACCTTGTTCTACTGTGAAGATAGATTTTTTTGGATTCAAGGAAATGTCATATTTACGACATCGCTGTAGAATGGCTCTTAAATGAGCTAGATGATCAGTTTTGTTTTTCAAAAATACAGTAACATCATCTAGGTAAACCATGACAGATTGATTGATTAAGCCTCAGAAAGAAATGTCCATCACTCTCTGGAAAGTAGCACCGACATTAATGAGTCTAAAGGGCATTTTCCTATAAGCGTAGGTGCCCCATGGAATGCGGAAGGTAGTTTTAAGTTGGTCTGAAGGAGACATCAGGACTTGGTTGTATCTTGAAAAACCATCCAATAAGGATAGTCTTTCAGAACTAGATACATGTTGAAGGATATGTTCCATGGGAGGGATAGGGTAGTTGTCTTTATCAGATGCTCTATTAGGTTTCGGAAATCGACACATAGTCGGATTTCACCACTCTTCCTCCGGACAGGGACAAGGTTAGAAACCCATTGTGTGTGCCTAACTGGGAAAATTATCTTAGCATTCAGGAGTTTATTTAATTCTTTTTTGACGGTCGGTTCGAGCTTAGGGTGCATTTTTCTTAACTTTTGTTGAAACGGCAAGGTTTGGGGTTTCATAGGAATGACGTGTTGTATGATGTTAGGGTCAAAAGTTTTAAGGTCTTCATACGTCCATGCAAAAACATCTTTGAATTCCTTAAACAATTTAATAAATGTGGCTTTCTCTTGTTCAGAATACCCCACCCCTAAATTAATGCGCTATGGATTGTCATTAGTTCCCAAGTTTACTTTTTCATATGATAAAGAGGAACTATTTGTTTTACAGTTGACCGACTTTTTGAATTTATCTTGAATATCGTAAAAATTTTCTAATCTAACTACAGATTTAGGGTTCGAGTTTACCATGTCCAATGAAGATTCAAGAGATCTCGGATCTGGTATTACCGTGAAATCACGCAGATTGTCGTCATGAGTGCATTCGTCAATCACCGTGCCTTGGAAAGTTTCTTCCATATGTAGGAAGCTAATAATCTGTTGATCGTCATCGAAGACTCTCCAATTCGTGATGTTGTTGGGAACGGATGGCCTGAACAACAGCTCGACGGAGAATACATTCGGGGACAAGCCTTCTACAGGAAAGAGTTTCGAAGCTACGTTAGCTAATAGATCAGCTTCAAAATTATTCAATCTAGGAACAGAATTTATATTGAAAGGAGAAAACTTATTCATTAAATTCCATACCTCAGATTGGTAGCTTTTAAGATGCGGAGTCAAACAGTAGATATAATTTCTTACCTGTCTAACCACGATTTATGAATCGCCAAAGACAGTCAGATTTTGAATGTTCATATCTAAAGATTTTCTGAGGCCCTGCAATAAAGCCTCATATTCTGTTGTGTTATTAGTACATTCAAATTCTAGCCTACATGCAATCAGGGTTTTGTTACCTGCTGGATCAATAATAACGTAGCCTGCACCTACTCCTTCTTTGGACTTTGACCCGTCAAAGTAAAGAGACCAAATTTGATTTTTATCAGGTGCATGAGACCATTGTGTAGAAACTGTTGGCTGCACATATGCTACAATCTCGGACTGTTGTTCTAGGTTGGTGATAGTTGAAGTCTCGGCCATGAAATCGCCAAAAAAGGTATCCATCCCTTGAATTTTGGGTGAATTTGCAGAAGGGGTAAATGGTTCATTGGGATCATTTAAGTCTGTGACTGTGAACTTAAGGTAGAATTCACGATTTACCTTGATTTTGTTGGGCTTGCCATTCTCGGGTAGCCACAGGTGAGACCAATCTGTCGCGAAATAGTCGTGTAGCTGCTTTGACTAGTCTCTACTTAGAAACAAACCATAAACTTCTGGAATATCCACAACAATAATATCAATCACTTGATGAACTTTGGGGTTAGACGATAATCTTATAAGCACATTCCTTAATTCACCTATAACTTTAACACTAGTTCGATCAAGTTGGATGATTTTTAAAGTGGATGGTTCAAATTCAGCATTAATCTTCTAACAAACAGACCATGGCATCACATTGGATGATGCTCCTGAATGTACCATACAATTGTGCACATTTCTATTAAAGATTTCGAAAGTTAACAAAAATGGAGGTACATTTCTGTGAGTACTAATGGTGGAAGCTTGTGGCTTTTTACTCGCAGCCTCTAAAGCTAATTTATCTACATTTGTTACATTATTTACAGGAAGGCTTCCTTTCTCGTGAGGATCAGAATTATTCTTAGTAGAAGTCTTCTGAGGAACTTTTGGATTGTTCTGAACAACCTTGTTACTGCTTGAATTACCATTTTTGCTATTCAAGAAAGAAGGATTCAAACTTCTCCTAAGACACGATGGTATGGGGTTGCTAGGAAAAGTACCAAGTAGAGGCATTTCCCTCGAAAGTGTAGGGGAACAACCTACAGACTACGTCTTCATGCTCGAAATTATGGAGTCTAATGGAAAACATAAATTTTTTAATGTGATCTTCGACGATCTCTGTTTAGAGTCAGGATCAAACTTGGGAAGCCACTTCTCTAGATATTTGGGTAAGGGATACTGAGGCCCAGGTACGGCTACTGCATCTTGATCGAGCCAGGGTCTGGTAGGATTGTTCTGGTTGGCCATTGGTGTAGGCGGTGTGGAAGGTTGAGAAGAGGAACTGCCTTCGTTAGAAGATCCTTCTCCAGAAGAAGAAGGAGATGATGGAGGTGGTGAGGGTGGTATTCCAGATCCACCTGCAGCAGGAGTGAAGATTGGATCTGTAGGGTTTAAAGTGAGGTTAGTGCCTCCAAGTTATTCTCTGATTTTAGAGAAGTCTAATAGTTGGTCCAAAGGTCTATTTGGTTGCCTTAAACAGGTGAAGGCACTATGTGTTCTTAAGAGAGATTGGTAGAAAATCTCTTGTACGTCACCACCTGTAGGATTTGGGGTTACTGGTTCAACTGTGATCCGTAGATCATCGTTTGATGTGGTTGTTGTTTGAGGGATGATGTTATCCTTTGAATGGCTTCTTGTCGCTATAGGTGAGCAGTTGGGTGGTGGAGGAGTCTTACGACCACCTCATGCCATTAATAATTTTTCAGGCCCTCCTTCTAGCGCCATTTGTTGACGAGCGAAACTGAACGCTCGTCAACTGGAGGGGTGGATCCGGTCCAGGGTTGTCTAAATAACCCAAGACGTTTGGGATGATCCACTCCGATGGGTTTAGTGGCTTCGTTAGCCAATCTAAGTCCTAGGAAAATGAAAGAAAAAACTAAGATAAAGAAACTAATCTAAGTGGAAAAAGCAGCTACAGCAAACTATATACAAATCTGAAATATATATATATACAGTTCACTAACTAATATTATAAAACAATCTTTCTACTTATCAAATATTCAGCTATCGATACAATTAAATCCCAATTTTATATGTACAGTATTTACAGAATACAAATTTTGATCGAAATTTGCAAAATCATTTGAAACTGTCCTATGACAGCGAAGCTATTATTTTTTATTTTTATAATTTTTATGAGAGAAGGATAAAATGACAACTATATAAGATAAGAAATAACATAACGATCCTAACTGTAAATCTGAAATATAGAGATGAACAGTGAGAGGCGTTCAGATTACAAGAAACTTATATATTAACTAAACTAATTAAATAGCACTAACAGACTAACCTATAGTAACACTTTCCAATTTGTCCCGTGCACAGTATCTGATTCAGTTGTTCAATGGTGGAAACTGGCACCTGATTTTCCACAAGCTTCTCATAAACAGGAAGCAGCAATGCTCTTTGAATACGAGTGACAGAACAAACAAGACATAAAACAACAACAATTTTATAATTTGCAAATCATCACATTTAGATAAAACCCAGTGCAAAGATTTGTACATAACTGCTAATTTAACAAAGAAGATTAACCTTCTGCTCATTAAATTGAAACAGGATAATTGTGGTACATAAAATAAGAGACATCAAATATGGACAGAATTTAAATCATATTGCATCAACCTGTAACAAATCTTGATATCTAAAGTAGTCAATAATTTGATTACAAATTAAAATGCACAGAAACTTGAACAAAAGTAAGATGAATTGAAGCTAAAGCCGTACAACAAATCCACTTCTATTCGAGTTTGTATAATCATAAGTCCATAGTCTTTGTTCTCCCAACAATGATGGGTTCTTTACAAAAATAATGAGTATATAAAGGCCACAGGGTAAAACATCCCTGTGGGAATTATCAAAAACTATTTGCAAAAAATATGGGAACAATCTCCTAAATCTCTATTTCTAACTAAGACTAACAACCTAAACCAAAACTATGTAACAAGAAGCATGTTCTAAACTGCCACAGCAGGTCCAATTCCCATTGAAATTCGTGTGTACCTATAGATGGACAGGAATAAACAATTTTAGATAGTGTTCAGTTGTAAAATAAAAAAAAATCCAACTTTTATGACTAGCTACAGAATCTCACGATTCTATAGCTGGTCATATTTACAAACAAAATCGTTTTAAATGAATCCAAATAATAACAAGAATGTATGCGGTCAACCAAACAGAGCCTTTATTACCAATTCAAAACAAACAAATCATTCTTGGTAAAACAAACCAAATCTTTTATGCCAATTCGAAACAAACCAAATCGTATTGAATTAATCAAATGGTAACAGGAATGTGTGTGATCTATCAAACAATTCGTTTGTTACTAATTCAAAACGAATACAATCGTTTATGCTATTTCAAGGACAAAAAAATCATGTTAAATCGGTTCAATCCACACAGAACTATATTCGATTTAGCAAACAAATCAACACAAACACAATAGTTTATACTAATTCAAAATGAAATATTTTATGCCAAAATAAAAATAACAGAATCGTTTTTGAATCAATTCAAACAAAACAGAACTAATTCAGAGCAAACACAATCGACTATGCTAATTCAAACCAAATCATTCAAAAATCGATGTTGAAATAACATACCTTGGCTGTAGGGATACGATTTGGCTAGGATAACTTTGAGTTAACAAAGGTAGTAGCCGCCTCAACATTTTTGAACATGATAGAACCCGCGGTCTTTTTCCTCTTCTCGTTGGTTTGCAGTCTATCATTTTCCTTAGACAACACAGTAACCCGTTCCTCCAAGGATTTAATTTTGGATTGCAACAGAGGGACATCTGTGCAGTATCGTTCCAGTCGAGAGTTGCATTGAGTTCATTGTTGTCGATCGGGCCGAGTCACTATAGGTGAAGCATTTTTTAAATTACCTGGGGTTCCACTATCAAACTTGATCCCAGGGAAGTTAGGGTTATCCTTAAGGCATGGTGGGAGGTTGGCCACGTAGTCATAGGGTTCAACAGAGCATAGGTCATGTGAGTAAGGGTACTCCTCGATCAAAAATCGCTCAATCTCAAAGTTCGAGTCTTCACTCAAAACAATAGGCTTCTGGTCTATGTTTTGTTTGGGCTTGTTCCGAGCACACCTAGATACCCAACATGCAGCTTTCTTTCCCTTGTTGTTGACATCTGTATTACCCTTGCCCTTCTTCCTTACATGCCTCTTAACATTCTTAGTATTTTCTTTTGAACATGGGTCGAGCATGGTGTCAGGTAGGTCATTGTTGGGGCAGGTCAAGGGTTCGACAGTGGGTAGGAGGGTAGGAGGTGGCACGACAGTCCCAACAAGGGTTTCAGTGACCACGGTTTTTTCCACTTGAACACATTCAGGAGTGGCAAATCCATTCCTTAATAGGAAATCTTGCCAACAGTTGCCACTTAGCCTCAAATGATGAACAATAATGATCTTAATCAAACAGTGATGGAAGAGGTTGGAATCAACCTTCTCCCTCTTAAATCGTTTGGCCATTTTATACAGACTGTGTAGGAGGTAGTGAGGCATATTCAAAGGGAAATCTATGAAAATCATAAGCAACCGGAGATGGTAAAGAAACAGTAAACCATATCGACCTTCGCAAGTCACGAATTGCTTAACAATGGCCAATAAATCATGCCACCTAGACTTAAGGGTAGTGACTGGCATACCTCTATCACAACTAACAATTTTCCTCGATGTGAACAAGAGTGGCCATGGCACTTCGTCCACCTTCGAATTCTTAAACCACCTCTTCCCTTTAGCTAGAAAACCTGTAGCTGAGCTGAGGAATTCCTCGTTTAGTTCCAGTTGGATGTCTCCAACTTTGGCCCTGCATCCATCAAATGTGAGGGCAAACTGTTGGGCGACCGCGAGGTTGAAACCCTCAAATTTTTGGATGAAAACTAACCAGCCATTATTCTCTAGGTCCTCACGAGCGTTGTCAAATAGCAGCAATGTTTGGATGCCATTGGGTTCTATGCGCACTACAGGGGCCATAGGAGAGGGCACACAGTGAGCAGGGTAAACAGTGAGGGGGCTGGACAGGGTAGACGCAAGACCAAATGTTCATAGGTTTCCCCAAAACAAATAGAGGTAGCCCGAGATACAAGGCAGGCATTAATGCCTAAGTTTGCGAGGGTGGTGGAATGAAACGAACCCATGCAAAACATTCATATCGATATGTACAATCCACGGTACCTTTGTAATTCGAATCATTCACATAACAATCCAAAGGTTTTGACCCAATATCAAATAGATTAAACACATACTCACTGAAAGACATAACATATAACCAAAAGATTTTGACCAAATATCAAATAACTATTTGCAAACCATAGTGTTCATAACCAACAATTGGTCAACAATAGTATGTGTATGATTTAAAACAAAACAACATTTTGAATATAGCACCAAAGCTTTGATCATAATGTTAATGCGTTGTAAGAAACCATTGCACCAAGGAATTTGATCAAAGATAATAGAACATCATACCACCATTGTACCAAGGATTCAATCACAATCACCAGAATATCATTGCATCACAAACTTATAAAATGAAGTCATAAAAGTCAAATGCAAAGTGAGTAAAGGTTTGGTGTCTTGCCATTTGTGTGACCATTATGAAGAATATTATTCATAATAATCCAGTGACGACTTTAATGCCATCGACATGACTTCCAACTTAAGGTTTTCACGCTTGCAGTCGTGAAAATAAAACGAAAAGCAGGTGTGCAAATGCGCAAGATAATCATGTCGTTTTATTTAAAATATTGCGATGAGTATTAAGGGTTCAAAACCCTTGTGTGGGCAGCTTGTAAGAAAAAAGATAAAAATGCAAAATGGTTTCCAACACAATTCCACCTCATGCATAATGTTGCCCCAAAAATCAACAAGGCCTTGCTCTCTAGGTGCCTATAAAAATTGTCATTTCCTACACACAATAATATATGATCATTAATTTAAAATTAATAATCTAGATGATTTGTGTATGAGATGAACAACATTAAAGGATTAAAATATGAATTAAAACTTCTTGGGAGTCTTGATTGTTTTAATGGAAGTCCATTATCGTCGACCAAAAATCGACACGGAAGGGTCCCCGTGCTTGTCACATGTCTAGCTCCAGGAAATGCAACTATGTCAACCACATTACCAGCCTCATCTCTACCACCATCTCTAGACTTTGACCTATGTGTGGATGTATTTCCTTGTGTGTCATGGCTCCTATCTAAATTAGGTGTGGAAGATGGAGAAGTAAATAGTACTCTAGCAGCTATATGACCACCCACATCAGGACTTTGTAGCATCTCTGTAGTGCCACTACTACCAATACCGGGCTGAACAGGCTCCAAAAATCTCTTTATAAAAAATAAAATGTTTTTTCGTGAGATAATGTAAAAGTTAAAGAACAAAGTTTCATAATTGAACATATGAGTACATTAGAAAAAAACAAATTAAATTATGGTTATTACCTTATATGTGTTAAGTTGTGACATAAGGAGATTGATCTTTGCTAGGATGTTGGGAGTTTGATCTGGATGATCTAATAATCTAGAAAGTTCCTTGTTCGCTTTAATGATATTTTTTTTTATTAATACCATCGGATCAGGGGATGAATACAACCCCTCCTCATCGGCGGAATCATGATCAACATGGCCTGTCGACTACATATAATTTCAACAAAACAATGTTATTTTAGTAAAACTATAAAAGAAAATAATAAAATTCACGTAAAATGAAAGTGGAAATTGATAATCATTTACATGTTTTGTGGTTGGCCCTTTTCCAAGATCATCCTGCCACATTATAATATAATTAGAACCCCCAAATATTTAAAAAAATGTTAACGATAGCAAAAAAACTGATTGCCACCCAAATAAAATCAACCTCAACGATCAAGCTCCCACATTATTATAAAATTGGGACCATGAAATATTTAAAACAATGTTAAAGATAATAAAAAATATATAATGCAATCAGTAGAAGTTTCTTAAAGAGGTGTTTCATAAGTACATGCACACTATTATTTGATGTTTCTATTCGATTCAAACGGTAATCCACTAATAACTCTTCCCCTGGAGATATCTTTTTTATTGTGCATAGGACTACCCGATTCTCTTCCCGTCCGTCATATAAGAAATTTGGTTTCTTGTTTGTTGTCTCAGGTCATGTGTTGTTTATAAACCCTATGATATTGTTAGAAGCTTTAGCCCTTCCATCAATATAGATAGTCGCTCCCTTATTTTTATCCTTGTTTATTAGTTGTATATAATTTGTGACGAGTGCATATCTATGCATACTTCGCATGTACCGGACCAGCTGCATCCAATCGTTACATTTGTAACATGGTCTGACATAGTCCATCAATTTAGTTACTGTATTGTATTTTACAATTATTCCATCCATGGAAAATAGCCCCAGGCCATGCAAGGAGGATGGTGCAATGTGATATGTCCTATTGTTGACAATGAAGTTAGCATCTATAGGAGGTAGTTCCTTAGGCACCTATTGTTTCACCAGATGCTTATACCTGAGTGGCACCTCTATGTCTCCTATTCTCTCATCATCATAAGAGCATGATCCTCCTTCAGCAAGAAAAAACTCCATGCATCTACAAAATTTTCTTCTGACTTTTTCACCTCTGGTCCTTGTTTTCTTATCATATCTACTAGATGTAGTCGCATTTCCCTCTATTTGTCCTAATATTTCCTCACTCGATGAAGAAATATCTGACAGGTACCTGTTTGGTTGTGCCTTCAGTTGCATGTGCACGTGTTGTTAGTGAGTAGTCCATCATCATCCTAGTTTCAATTTATGAACTTTATTTTCTATATTCAAAGTTCTAAATAAAAAATTTATAACTTTAGTTTTGGATGCACAATTAGTAGGGGCACTCATGCATGCAGTGGATTCCCAAGGTAATTATATCTAGGTGGGTGCACCTTAATTCGACTCACTTATCCATGCAAGAAATATGCACTATGGTTAGATTTCATACTACGGAATATTGGTCAACCACTTAATGTAATGTGATATCCCTCTTGATTTTGGACATATTAAGGACATATTAATGTGATAACACTAAGGACATGATAATTTTATCATATGGATCTAAGAAAAAAATAGTAGTAAGGTTGTTGTTTGTTGGATTTGTGCAAATTAGAATTGTTATAAGAAATGTCCATTGAAGATGAGGGTCAATGCTATGGAGTAAGAAATCCAACCAGCAGTTGGTGTGTTGCAAATATTGGGTGCTTTATTTGGAAATATGTCTAAGGCAAGCCAAGAGTAGAACTATACAAATATTTGTTTTGTTCAAGACAAGAGTAGAACGATACAAATATTAGTTTTTTTCAAGCCAAGAGTAGAACTATACAAATATTAGTTTTGTTCAATCCAATTTGAAGAATAAGTTAGTTATGGCAATGGTTAACAATAGTGAAACCCACATTGGTGTATGAAGGCCCACACAAAAATTTGTTTACTAGGTTCGAATCCATAGTAAATAACACTATGTCTACAATATCCAAAGTAGTGGATGTCTATTTAGAGAATCAAGATGTTATAAACTTTCGTTGGATGGTTCATTTGACTTAAGCAGTTCAGGAAAAAATGATGTAGACTTTAAGGAAGGAATGGATTCCAATGTTAGTGTTTCCAGTGGCATTGGTGGCCACTTTCCATCCTTTTATCACTAAACAAAATCATAGGATGACTCACTACTAGCTTGGAAGATAGTGGAGCCAAAGCACCCCACAAGGAAGTAAGTGCCTAGTTAGGTGTAAGTTGGTAGGAATTAACATATTTTAAATGCGATATCGGGAACTTGAGTCTATTAAAGAGAGAATCACATACATAGGAGTTCATTAGAAAATCTGAGTAGGAGTGTTTGATTCTACAACACATGATGATGTAATTTCATGGTTTTCCATGTAGAATTGGACTAGCTATCTAGCTTGTTTGAAGGCATGAAGACAAAGGTGTACTAAGGCATGGGAAATTGGAGTTGAAGGTAAGTACAAGTGTGTGTGGCAATGTGAAGAAATTGAAGTGATTTTAGTTGAAAATGGATGGTGAGTCTGTGTAGTATAGTAGTTAGTTGACAGAGACATGTATAATTTATGAGGATATTGTTGGGGCAACATTGAACATAAGTGGGGGAGGATGTACAAGTTTTCAAGTAGGACATATAGAAACACTTAATGACTACATGGATTTCCCCCCTGCTTTTGAAGGTGGGAATGTGGTCTACTATGTTGCTAATTCCAAAAAGGTGGTCGTTAGGGCACACAACTCCTCCCTAAAGGTAATTTCCTTCTGCTTGTCTAATCAATTGAGTTAAATAGGCTAATAAGGGCTTAGAAGTTTCAAATAGTTGTGTTAGTTGAATGCCATCTAGTTCCTAGTCAACTTAGTAATGTAGATTGGGGTTGTAAACATTATTTCAAAGGGAGACTCTTTTATTATATCCTATCATAAGGTAGTATCTAGTGGAGTGCTCATAATGTGGAAAGACATTGGAAATGTCAACCAAATAAGGTTTATGGCAGACAATTCAAGACATTAATCTATTACCCGCGTCCCAACAAATGGTCAGTAACTATGTATTGTCATAATCCATGCACCTACTAATTCTAGAGACAAAGAAAGAGATGCATTCTAGGGTACAAATTAATATTGGAGAAGCTTTGGCTTGAGGAAGTTTTAACAATACCTCCTATTCACATGTTGCAAAAGGGGTTTTGAAGAATATTGAAAGAGGAATCTCCACCTACAATTTCAACTTCATATGTGCATTGGAGAGTATGCTACGCCAATTATTATTTGAACCTATATTTCAAGTATTTGTTGCTTAAGAATTAATGGCAACACCACATTTTTGTGAATATTACAATTGGATTAATCTTAGTGAATGTTTGGATATTATAAGAGGAAAGTGAGAAGATGTATTTACAATACAACTATATTTGGGTGGTGAATCTTTTATGTGGTGTATTTACAATACAAGTACTACATTCCTTGGCTAAGGTTTGGAGTAGGACATTAACATTCCTTGGATAAGGTTTGGAAAGTTTTTATTGTAAGGGGCCAATTGTTGTTGCTACACATTTACTTTGCTTTTTTATAATATATCAAGGATAGAAATTCAAGGTAAAGTTTGAGGAACCGTCAATATAGTGGATCTAAGGGATAATGGCATGGTTGATGGGGGGACCCAATGTTCAATTGGGCCATGGATAGTGAGTGGAGCAACCACTTGAAAGAAAGAAGGAAAGATATATGTTCCATCAAAAGGGAGATATGTTCAAGAGGTTGGGAGAGGGTCAGAACAAGGGAAAAAACTATTGATCTAAGAGGAGGGGCTTCCCTCTTTCTTGGAAGAGTGGTGAGTTTCAAGCTAAGAGGGAGGTTTAGTGAGTTTAATGTGAGGACCTCACAATATATCAAGGCCTTGTGATAACTCTAGCTCAACACCTTGGAGGCAAACCAAATGATTGTATATTCCCACCTTCGCCTCCCATACTTGGATGAGTACGTGGTCATATACCATGGATGTAACAGGGTGGAATTTTGAACATGTTTATGATTGGATTCTAGTTTTCCTAAACGTTAGTTTTGAGGCTGCATGTATTCATGTCCAAGACATTAGGAGAATGTTGGGAGAAAGAAGAGGAACCTCACTTATTTTCAATAAAATGGAGACAACACTCCCTATTGTAGGGGAAGGATAGTATAAGAAGTAGCATTTACCATATATATGGGGGATAAAAGTAGTCTTTGACCACTTCTAGAATGGGATCATCCTTTTTAAGTAGGACAAGGACTAAAATATCTTCAAGGGAATTTTATATATTTCCATCAAGGACATGGACAATTCTGATGTGGACAATTTTTCATGGAGGCATTTCATTTGGTAAAACATTCCATTTGGTGTTTGTTTCACTAAGTGTAAAGAACAATGTTGGAGAATTATAAGACATAAGTTAGGTATGAGCTATTTGTTACCTCTTTATTCCCTTTTTTTTTAATGGTATAAAAATTTTGTATTGATCAAATGAGAAATAAACCCATAACTGAAGCCATTAGACACAAATGCAATCCTAAGGCCAACTAAGGAGAAAAAGAAACACGTGCTAATTAATCTAGGAGTCAAGTGTGAAAACGAACCTTCTCACAAAGAAGCACTAGTTGTTGATGGAATCCAACATCACAGAATAGATGCATGAAGGGGTTGAGTTTCAGTGGGTGGGAAAGTTACGTTGAAAACCTACTTAACGAACTAATGCCCTGGTCCAAGTTACCTCACCAAGCAGTGGGAAACCCTCCAAGGAATCTGAGTGAGTCTAGCCAACGTTGATCCCAAGTACAATACCAACTTCCCTGTGTTGTCACCTTGTGTAGAAAGTCTAAAATATTATGGCCTCTATGGTAAGACCTACTATACCAAAGCAGAGGGGGGACATTTGAAAATCGACACCAAGACCAACAAAGAAAGGTTGGTTACTCTGAGGGCCCCAATGCGACCTCGTTATTGACCCTTGTGTTAGAAGGGCTTCCCAAAGTTAGTGATATAGAAATTGGATTTCACTCCCTAACTTAAGGCTCTATGTTTGTTTAGCAGATTTGGAAAGTTATTCTCACAGTCCTATTCCAAAGCTCTACACCTGAGCTAAGATGAGTTTGAAGAGCCCTAGAAAATTTTCTAGATAAATTTTAATTAGTGCTTGATTTTAGGTTGTTGTTACTCAAAGGAGTGGTCATGAAACTGATGGCGTTTTGATTCGACTCTTTAAACCATGCAAGAGGAAAATTAAATGCAAGAATTTCAACTTCGATGAAAACTAGCTATGGGAAGGAGCAAGAGGTTTTAAGTAAAGAAATAATTTCTTGATAGATTACTATGTGTGCGGAATTGCTAATGACAAAAATTATGAGCTAATTATCCAGACAAATGGAAGCAAAATGACCCAAATTTTAAAAATACTATGCAAATGTCATAGTTCACTTAGTACACCTATACAACATTGAATCAAATGTCATCATTAAGAACCTATGTAAACTTGTATGATTATAGAGACCACCATACACATCTTGAATAATCATCAGGATCACGGGGGCTTCACCTTGTGGATGACCAAGAATTATTTAAGGGAAATGGGAAATGGGTACTCAAAGAAAGATACATAGGGACATATACCTCTAAGTGCATATCCTCAATGTAAATCATCATCCTCGTATCATATTTTAACAATTGAGTGGTGAAGGAAAAATGGATGTGGTGGGGTCAGATAGCAACATGATCAACAATGGAAGTGATATCATCGGATTTCATAATAACAGGGAATGTCATAGGATCGTTTTAGGGGTCCTAAAGAGGCATATATGTAACTTTCATATTCTTCAATTGTTTCCTTTATCAATAATAGTTGGTACAAGAGTGGGGACCTATACATATTTAGAAAGTTGGTTACAATTTAGTATAATCAAATCAAAGGGTGCAATTTTAGGGGCTCTCGGGATAACAAAATCCAAGTGTGGGTTTCCCCATCTATCTTTACCAATGAAATATGGAGTAATATTAGGGTTCTAGCCATCATTAGTGGGCAAAAAAATAAGGTTTATCTCGGATATGCTCAAGTGAGGATACAAATTAGGTGGAAAAGAAAATAGAGTTGGTTGGATATTTGGGTCACCCAAGTACAAATGGCCTATTTGGTATAATTTGGAAAATCAATCTAATTATGCATTAAAATGAAAATAAAACATTATTATTTTCCTTCTCCCACCCCTTCATACATCTATGGCCCTTTGAAAAAGTGAGGGAACACATGTTGGCTAACAAATGAGGAAAATTGTGTTTGCAGAAGTGCTAGTAAAGGCCCAATTCTATGTAAGTGATTAATAGTAAGCATGTGAAATTAGGCACGACTCTTAAAAAGTTTTCCTTTGTAAAACACTCTTAATAAAGAAAATCCATATGGGTTTTGGTTTTGAACTAATGAAGCATGATTCCCACAACCACAACAATCATAAATGTATTACATACATGGGAAACATAACCCGGAAATAAATCTTATGTTGTCATTTATAAGGTAAGACAAGAACTAAAAAAAAATTCAAACGATCCATGATAGATTGCTTATGCTTGAGTATGGTGCCCTTTTAATATTTTAAATCCAATCCAAGGAGGTGAAATGGTGTTTGATTCAAACCTCACAAGTTTTGTGAAATTCAAAGGCTTCATATAGGCCAAATTTTGTTCATACTTGTAATGAGTAATATAGGCCAAACTATGCTCATACTTATAATGAGTAATGGAAGTTAAAAAACTCATTTTCTGGTTGAGTTTATAATGATAAATATGAAATCAAATAATATCCATTCAAACCCTTTAGTGTTGGTAAATATCATAGTGAATATAATGATGGTTTCGAGGCCATGAAACTATTATATGTGCAAAAATATTCAAGGTACATGAAGTAGGTAAGCCCAGGTTGAACATAACAACAATGAGAGGATTGGGTTTGTTATCACTTGCTCATAACTAAATGAAAATGGACCAAAACTAAAAAAGAATATAATGATATGATTTTGGTTAAATTATCCATAATTGAAAGAGGAAAGTTACAGATCTGAATGGATATTGAAACTGTATGAAAGGGAAGATAGGAGAAGAAGAAATGTCCATGTTAAGGGCACATGACATATCTCCTTCCATGACCCTCAATTGCAAAGTTTGGTTTGATATTATGGCCTTCAATTTTTCATTTCAGAGAGTCATCGAACTTAGTTGGTCTTTCATGCTCGATTGCAAGAATGTGGGCTTAGGGTGATGAAGAAATAACACATTGTGACTTGGGGAATGGTGAAGTAGGGCTTGGATGTGATGGAATAGTGGTGAAAAAATATGCCCAAAACCTAGGTTGAGCATGGATCCTTTTTATTAATTATCAAACACATGCAAACTTTGAGTGTGAAAAGGTTATACTCACCATTCTTTCCCATAGTCTTGTGCCTCCTTTCCCTCGACAGTATCAAGTCTCCTTTCTCAATATGATCTTTCCCTCCTTCCCTCGGACTCAAATGTACCTCTCGTGCCTCTTTTCCCTCAACATTCTCGCGTTAAAGAAAGATTGCATTACCATATCCTGTCTCCTCAAATAGTATGGGTGCAGGCCCTCGACACTCTCGCAGCTCCTTTCCCTTGACACTCTCTTGTGCCTCCTTTCTCAGTATGATCAGTCCCAGATGACCCGTCCCTAGTTAATTAGAGTAAGTAGGAGATGGATGACCCGGCCCTCGATTACAGTAAGCAGGAGATAGGCAACAGAGTCTCCTTGCTCTATCTGCTCGGTCTGCTTAGTCTTGGATGGGCTTGTTTTCTCGGTCTTGGTCTCGGTCTACTTGGTCTCAGTCTGCTTGGTATGCTTGGACTGCTTAGTCTCGTCTTACCAAACCCTATCTCAGCCTCAAAGCGTATGGCGGGTATGGATGAAATTGAATTATGTTTCCCCCTTAAAAAATCCCACCTTAATAATTAGGAAATCTGCCTTACCAAACCCTCTCTCCACCTCAAAGTGTATGGGTGAAATCGAAGGTTATTTCTACATTTGCATATTGAGTAGATTACATATAAAAAAATAAGTAATAATTATTATAATCAAAGGATTTTAGTATTTTTTTTTTTTTAAATTGTATTAAGAATAGATATTTACTCTTTGATTTTTTTATGAAGGGGTAATTTATTTTAGTAATTATCACTATAAAACTTATGAAACTTAGGTGGAAATATGGTAAAATAACCCATACATGAACCAATAATTAGTATTAAGGTATAACCAATGTCAAGGGATATGAGGGCCCTAAATGACACTTCCTAGGCTCATTCATCATGAACAATACCTAGAAACCACAACACAATTCCTCTCTAGGGGGTCCTTAGCATCAGAGTTGGATAAGGACACCATTAGAAGGTTTTTTTGTAGGAAGGATGGGTAGAGAGGCCTTAACCAACACATTACTCATTTGTAAGGCTTCCTTGAAGGCCTCCAAGTTGTAGGATATAGGTGCCATGAGTAGGTTTTGTTCCCTAGAAATGGGTCTTAACACCTAAAAATAGTTAAGGGGGGAGTAAAGGACTTGAGCCATAATTGAGCCTTCTCAAGCTCATGTGCCATGAACAACACCTATACCATCACCTTTTATATGTTTTTCATACTATATACATATGGGGCTCGTGGCCTTGACCGTGGTTGTGGTAGGGAAACAAGCCTCAAGCCCTTAACCTGCACATGTCTAGCTCAAGCACCATGAACAAGTCCTCAGGTCACCACAAAATACCATGGATGGGCGAACAAGTTGTCATCAAGATCCTTGAAAAAGTCCTCAACCCAACATAACATAACTCAATTGGCCTTTAAGAGGGATATAATAATCATGATTAGGTTTTGCACATTGAAAATGGGTGTAGAGGCATAAACATGGAAAGTTGGAAACAATGGCCTAAAGCCATAAATAAACCTTCTCGAGCTCATGAACCACCATTGAAAACACCTAAAAATTATGACATGAGTCCTCTCTAGGGACTATTTGGCTTCCAATTATTTGAATATGCGTGACATTATGAGGTCTTCTTGATCATAATGATAGATGGGTCTTAGGTTCATGACTATAGTCCACTTGTATGCCAAAGTTCCACTTTAAAGGGTCTATGTTGTGGTTTAAGGCCTTGATTGTGGCACATTAGATCAATAATAATAATTTAGGGAATAATTCCCTAGATTTATCCCCCGAACCATGATAATACACCCACCTTTCATGCAAAAAACCTTCTAATGGAACCCATATCCCACTCTAAGGATATTTACCTCCTATAGAGGGCATGTTTTGTGGTTAAGTTGTAGCCTTGTGCATGGCCATTGGTCCCTAGAATATGACATCTAGGTCCTAAATTATTTATATAGAACCACAAAAAATTCATAGGATGAAATCAATGCAATTTCTATTCCATATCTAGCTCAAGCACCATGAACAAGTCCTCATGTCACCACACAAGACCATGGATGGGTGAACAAGTTGTCATCAAGAGCCTTGAACAAGTCCTCAAACCAACATAACATAACTTAATTGGCCTTTAAGAGGCATGTGAGGAATCTTGATTAGGTTTTCTACATTGAAAATGGGTGTAGAGGCATAAACATGGCAAGTTGGAAACAATGGCCTAAAGCTCTAACTAAACCTTCTCGAGCTCATGAACCACCATCGACAACACATAAAAGCCATGACATGAGTCCTCTCTAGGGAGTATTTGGAATCCAATTAGTTGAATATGGGTGACATTATAAGGTCTTCTTGATCATCATGGATGGGTCTTAGGTTCATGACTATAGTCCACTTGTATTCCAAAGGTCCACTTTAAAGGGTCTATGTTGTGTTTTAAGGCCTTGATTGTGACACATTAGATCAATAATATTAATTTAGGGAATAATTCCCTATATTTATCCCCCGAACCATGGTATGAGACCCACCTGTCATGCAAAAAACCTTTTAATGGAAGCTATCGTAGCTATTGTTTATGAGAAGCTTCTGTATTATCTGGTGCGAGTTTCCTTCCTCCGACCAGCTTCGAAGTCATCATACACAGGACATATCTGGAGCGTTTCCAGGTCAGTTTGTTGTTTATTTGTTCATTATATTTGTTAGTATTTTAGTTAGATATATGTGTAGTTAGTATATTAGATTGTTTAATTTCAGTAAGTTTTATTTCTTGTTCATAAAATCATAAAATCAACAAAAATATCTTTCTCTGTCTTAGGGAAGAAAGCAAATGAGTTTTCCAGGTTTTATTTAAATCTGTATTTTTTAGATATTGTATATTTTGTGAATAAGTTATATTTCAGTTAGTAGTTTGTAGAAATAGTAGATTAGTTTGTTTGTTTAATAGTTAGTTTCAATTAGATTAGTTAGATTAGTTCGTTTTATTTATTTTTAGTTAGTTTAGTTTGTTTTATTTAGTTTTAGTTAGATTAGTTTGTTTAGTTTAGTTTTCTCTTTGGTTTTCTTAGGACCTTAGATCGGCTAACAGAGCTTCTAAACCCATCAGGGTGGTTCATTCCAAACGGCTTGGGTTATTAGACAACCCTAGACCGATTCCACTCTCTCATTTGACGGACGGTCAATTTCGCCCATCAACAAATGGTGCTAGAAGGAGGGCCTAAACTTAATTAATGGCATGAGGCGGTCACAAGACTCCTCCCTCCCCTAATCGATTACCTATAGTGACCAGAATCCATTCACACAATAATATTCCCCTTCAGACAACAACTACTTCAACCGACGATCCACAGATCACAGTTGAGCCAGCAACCCCTAATCCTACAGGTGGTGACATACAAGAGATTGTCTTTCAATCTCTCATTAAAACACATAGTGCCTTAGCTCATCTTAGGAAACCAAACCGTCTGTGGGGACAACCTTTGGACTTCTTTGATATCAAAGAACAATTAGGTGACACTAACCTCACTGTGAAGCCTACAGATCCAAACTTAAATCCTACTGCAGGAGGATCTGGGATACCTCCTTCACCAACTCCATCATGTCCTTCTTCTTCTAGAGGCGATTCCTCGTCAAACGAAGGCAATTCACCTTCTCAGCCTTCCACACCCACTACCCCGATGGTAAATCAGAACAACCCTGCTAGACCTTGGCTTGACCAGGATGCTATAGCTGTACCTGGAGATCAGCACCCTTTACCTAAACACCCGGAGAAATGGCTTCCCAAGTTTGATCCTGATTCAAAACAGATAGCCGAAGATCATATTAAAAAAATTATGTTAGCCATTAGACTCCGCAATGTTGAACATGAAGACGTTGTCTGTAGGTTGTTTCCATATACTTTCGAGGGTAATGCATCCACTTGGTACTTTTCCCAATAGCCCCATACCATTGTGTCTTGGGAAAAGTTTGAGTCATGTTTTTTGGAAAAATTCGGAGACGGTAAGCCTCCGGAAGTCTTAGTCATGGACCTTTCTATCTTAAAAATGAACCCAAAAGAAAAAGTTAAAGATTTTAATCAAAGATTCTTAACGCTTAAAAATAGAATTCCTGCAGATTCCATGCCTGCTGAGAGTCTTATAATAGCTTACTACACTAAATATTTGCATCAAAGCATAGCTATTTGGGTTAATCGATCTAAAAAGGCCACGTTGTTAGAGGCCTTCGAGGAGGCTAGTCAGATTGAAAAGGACATACTTAGTCTTAAGGATTCCTCTAGCAACGAAAATGAAACTAGTTCTTCTTCCAAAAAGAAGATTGAAATTCTCCCCAGACCCACTCAAAGTAAAACACAACCTGAAAACTCTGATTTGGAAAATTTAACTAAAGTTGTTCAAAAACTGTCGAATCAAGTTATAGACTTAAAAAGGTCGACTGAAGAAGCTTCCTCGAGTAAAGGACCATACAAGCCCCCTTTCCGAAAGCCTTTTCCTACCAACCGACCTAATCCAAATCCTGAAGGCTTAAATCTAGAAAGCTTGCAATGTGCCCTTCAAACAATTCTAGAAGCCCAAGATAACTTGATACCCCCTGAGATCCCTCAAGAGGTAGTTGAACAAGAAACAATCTAAGAAGAAGAGTCTTCTCCAAACATCTTTGGACACTTCTCAGATAGCATCTTTCAAGCTAACTTCGAGATTGTTCACCCTTATAATACTAGGAGTAAGACAACAAACAAGCCTTCTATTGAGAACACCACAACTTCGCCTCCAAAGCCATCTAAATCAGCAGAGACTAAATAGAGTAATGTGAACCCTAACTTAGATTATGATGTCGTTGAAGATCTTAAAAATATAAGGGCTAACATTTCTATTTATGAGTTGTTGAAGTTTCCATTTTTGTTACAAAAGATGTTGCAAAATATTTCAAAGAACGGCAAGAATGGTAATTCAAGTGGTAACAAGGTTGTGCAAAGCAAAGTCCCTCAGAAGACTTCCACTAAAAATAATCCTGATCCTCAAGACAAAGGAAGCCTTCCTGTAGTCCCTGTAAATAATGTAAATAATGTAGATAAAGTAGCATTAGAAATTGCGAGTAAGAAACCACAAGCTACTACTCTTAGTACTCGCAAGAATGTACCTCCTTTTCTTTTAACTTTCAAGATTTTCAACAGAAATGTGCATAATTGTATGGTGGACTCAGGAGCGTCATCCAATGTGATGCCTTGGTCTATTTTCCAAAAGATTAATGCTGAAGTGGAACCATCTACTTTAAAAATCATACAACTTGATCGAACAAATGTTAAAGTTATAGGCGAACTAAAAAATGTATTGATTAGATTATCATCTAACCCAAAGGTTCATCAGGTTATTGATATAATTGTTGTGGATATTCCAGAAGTGTATGGTCTATTTTTGAGCAGGGACTGGTCGGAGCAGCTACATGGTTACTTCGCGATGGACTGGTCTCACTTATGGATTCCAGAGAATGGTAAGCCTAATAAGATCAGAGTGAATCGTGAGTGTTACCTTAAGTTCACGGTCACAGATTTGAACGATCCTAACGAACCATATACACCTTCTGCTGATTCACCCGAAGTCCAAGGGATGGACACTTTCTTCGGCAATTTCATGGCTGAGGTCTCACCTATCATCAATCCGGAACAGCAGTCCGAGATCGTAGCATATATGCAACCAACAACTTCTATGCAACAGTCCCATGTGCCCGATGGAAACCAAGTTTGGTCTCTATATTTTGACGGTTCTAAGTCTAAAGAAGGAGCTGGAACAGGCTGCATCATTATTGATCTGGCAGGTAACAAGACATTAATGGCTTGTAGACTAGAATTTGAATGTACTAACAATACTTCAGAATACGAGGCTTTACTGCAAGGTCTCAGAAAAGATCTGGATATGAACATTCAAAACCTGGTTGTATTTGGCGACTCTGAAATAGTGGTTATACAGGTAAGAGATTCTATACGCTGTCTTTCCCTGCATCTCAAAAGTTACCAGTCTAAGGTATGGAGTTTAATGAGTAAATTTTTCACTTTCAATATAAATTCCATTCCTAAATTAAATAATGTTGAAGAAAATCTATTAGCTAATGTAGCCTCTAAACTTCTTCCTGCAGAAGGCTTGTCCCCAAATGCATTCTCCATTGAGCTATTGTTTCGACCATCTGTTCCTGACAATATCACAAAATGGAGAGTATTTGACGATGATCAGCAGATCATTAACTTTCTTCACATGGAAGAAACCTTTCAAGGCTCGGTGATAGATGAATGCACGCACGATGACAATTTGCACGACTTTACGGTAATACCTAATCCAAAATCTCCTGAAGCTCTGTCAGACATGGTAAATTCCATACCCAAATCCATAGTTAGATTAGAGAAGTTTTATGATTTTGAAGATAAATTTAAAAAGACAGTCAATTGTAAAACTAATAGTTCCTCGTTGTCTTATGAAAAAGTCAATTTAGGAACTAGTGAAAATCCTCAGTGTATTAATCTAGGCTTGGGATGTTATAGACAAGAAAAAGCTGCTTTTGTTAAATTATTTAAAGAATTTAAGGATGTCTTTGCATGGACATATGATGATCTTAAAACATTCGACCCTAATATCATACAGCATGTCATCCCGATGAAGCCCCAAACCTTACCCTTCCAACAGAAACTAAGGAAAATGCACCCTAAATTAGAACCGACCGTTCAAAAAGAATTGAATAAACTCCTAAGTGCTAAAATAATTTTTCCTGTTAGACACACTCAATGAGTGTCCAACCTTGTCCCGGTTCGAAAGAAAAACGGGGAGATCCAACTTTGCGTCGATTTTCGAAACCTCAATAGAGCGTCTGACAAAGATAACTATCTTGTCCCACCCATGGAACAGATCCTTCAACAGGTATCTGATTCTGAGAGGTTGTCTTTATTGGATGGTTTCTCTGGATACAACCAAGTCTTGATGTCTCCACCAGACCAACTCAAAACTACCTTCCGTACCCTATGGGGCACTTATGCTTATCGCAAAATGCCCTTTGGATTGATTAACGTTGGTGCTACCTTTCAGAGAGCAATGGACATTGCTTTTTGAGGCTTAATCAATCACTCCATCATAGTTTACTTAGATGATGTGCCCATTTATTCTAAAAACAAATATGATCATCTAGCTCACTTACAAGCCGTTCTGCTACGATGTCGTAAATACGACATCTCCTTGAACCCCAAAAAGTCCATCTTTGAAGTAGAACATGGTAAATTACTAGGATTTATTGTGTCTAGTGATGGAATGATTATTGACCCCGAAAGGACTCGAGTCATCGCTAAACTTCCCCCTCCTACATCCAAAAAATCCATGCAGTCTTTCTTAGGCCAGATTAATTTCGTGAGAAGATTCGTCCCCAGTTTCTCCGAAATGGTTAGGCCTCTACAGAACCTGATTAAGAAAGACACCCAATATCACTGGGGACCCACAGAAAACCAAGCTTTTAATGCCATAAAGAAGGCCATTATAGACGCTCCATCTCTCATGAGCCCCGAATTCTCTCATGATTTTACACTCTATACTTTTGCCTCTGACCGTTCCTATGCCGCCATCCTAACTCAGAAAAATGTCGATAACAACGAAGTACCCATCGCCTTTATGAGCTCTTCTTTCAAAGGTGCTAAACTTAACTACCCAACGGTTGATCGGCAAGCCTATGTTGTTTTCAAAGCAGTTAAGCATTTCTGATCCTATCTTTTGAAGTCAAGGACGAAAGTCATTGTCCCCTACCCTGTCGTAAGGAACTTGTTGGTGCAGAAGGAGTTAGGAGAGAAGAGAGCTAACTGGGTCACCTCCTTGCAGGAGTATGACTTAGAGATCACCCCAGCTCAGATTGTGAGAGGCCAAGGGTTGTGTAAGTTGGTTGTTGATTCAGAAACAGGACAACAAGAAGATAGTGATAAGTCAAACCTAGGACAAAGAAATCAAATTTTGATCTGTTGCGCACAAAACTTTGTTAGTCCGTGGTACGGTGATATTAGATTCTGTCTTGAACATGGGTCAGCACCCCGTCACCTTGACCCCACCAAGAGAAGAGCGTTGAGACTAAATTCTTCCTCCTTTCATCTAGTTAACGGTGTACTGTTTCATCAAAATTTTGACGGCGTACTGATGCGTTGTCTCGAGAAAGACGAAGCAGAAAAAGTCTTGCTTGAGTTGCATGCAGGAGAAGCTGGTGGTCACTTCGGTGGTGACACCACTGCTCATAAGGTTTTAAGAGCCAGTTATTACTGGCCTACGCTTTTTAGGGATTCCCTTGCCTTTTGTCGTAAATGTATCATCTGTCAGAAAGCATCAGGGTGGTTGCAAAAGCTAGCCTTTCCCTTGTAACCCATCTCAATAGATTCTCCTTTCCAGCAATGGGGGCTTGATATCATAGGTCCTATTAACCCTCCGTCCTCGCAACAGCACAAGTATATTGTGACAGCCACATATTACTTTACTCGATGGTCTAAAGCTGCTGCGCTAAGAACTGTCAACACCGGTCAGGTAATCACCTTTCTAAACTCGAATATTATCACTCGCTTCAGTATCCCTGACTGTCTAGTCTTTGACAATGCTTCATACTTTTCTTCTCTTGATATGAGCTAGTTTTCTTTGGAGAAAGGAATAAAGCTGAAGTATTATGCTAGTTACTACCCCCAAGGCAACGGATTAGAAGAATCAACAAACAAGAACTTGATTAAAATTATCAAGAGAACCGTGGTTGAAAATCACAAGAATTGGCACAATGCGTTGTTGAACGCACTATGGGCTGATAGGGTAACACCAAAAGATGCTATAGGTAACTCCCCCTTTTTTCTCATTTATGGCAGAGAAGCAATTCTGCCACCTCACATTCTTCTTCCTTCGCTTCAGTTGTCACGAAAAGTCCAAGAAGAAGATTGTCCCCCTTTAGAAAACCGAATTAACACTTTGATGAAGCTGGAAGAAGTAAGAGCCCAAGCTAAGCATAAGTTAGATCAACATCAACAATTGGTTAAAAGCTGGTTCAATTCTAATTCTACTTCTGATAGGAATTTTGAAGTAGGCGATCTCGTCTTGAAGTGGGACAAACCACACGAAGGAAAGGGTGAGCACACCAAATTTCAAAACTTATGGCTTGGGCCATTTTTAATTGCTGAAAATTTGGGTCCTAGTTCCTTTTGATTGCAGAATCTTGAAGGGCTTCTTGACACCTACCCAGTGAATGGCCAAGCCCTGAAAAGATACTTTGCTTGATAACTACCCTTGTATATTATGTAAATATTTTATTTTTCTTTGCATTTTCGTTTGCTTTCTATTTTGATTTTGATTTGAATTTATCAGTTTGTGTTTTTTGAAAGATACACATACTTGTACACTAAGCTATTCAGAAAAAGACAATAGAAAAAAAAATCGCTGAAATAACTTCCGAAAATTTGTGCAAACATCAATGATATATCTCTGAAATTGATATCTGTATTGGAAAATTTTGTTGTTTGAAAGAAGTTTACTGATTTCAATCTCTAAGCAAAGTTTGTCATGATCATCTATTATCTTTTTACGCTGTCCCTTTTCCGTAAAGGAATGACTCAAAAGATGTCTCCCTGTCATAAGAAGTTGTTTTTGTAAATAAAACATCTCTGGAGCTAAATAAAGGACAGTGCTAAAAAAAAAATCTAATGAGGTCTAAAAATATGTTAAAATATCAAGGTTTTCAGCATCACCTCGCTCAGCTATCTACAAAAGAAAAACAAAATAAAATTATTAATAAGAGCTGTGGGAAGTGCTTGTAAACCCGTCGGGATACTAAAGAGGTCTGCTGGAAGCGGGTAAATGCATGCATGGCGCCAAGACAACTTCGCCAGGGTATTGAACAGGCCCGTTGGCCGCGAAGTAATGTTGGGTACATGAAAATCTGCAAAAAATATAAGAAACCTCTTTAATGTCCTTTATTCTGATTCAAAACTTCTTGAAAGGATACAGATGTCAGAGTGGGTTAAATGGAAACCATGTCGAGGATATGGACGCCTGCTGGCAGCAGTGGCCATGCCAACAGTATTGAAGATTTTATTTTTAATATCGTGACTTGCTAATCTTAAGATTTTTATTGGTTTTCATCTTTTAGAACACTGCTGGAAAAAATGATTAATGATGATGTTAGTACGATTTTCTGGTTGTTATTTTTGGGTTGAAATTTTCTTTGATGTCCTAATCTGAATTTGTTTCTTTTGATAGAGATAACTAATTCTACCAGTGTGTCTCCATTGTTGGCATCCAATTCACTTCTTTTTATTATCCTATAAGCTGCCTACACCTATGTCTTGCGAACATCAAGTTTTCGTCACATTTTTCAAATAGACGACATTTTCATTTCTTGCGACATTTACACTTTTGTCTTCATTAAGTTTTCACAACTGTAAGTGTGAAAACTTCTCCTTTCGAAGTTGTTTTTCAATCATTATCTGAACTGTGGATATTTATTTTGTCATTATGCCTATTGCGCTTACCTTACATTCATCATTACACGATTGGCAATATCCTTTGATCGGTTCTCATACTTCGATTGATTGTATAACTTGGTTTTATTGAAGGCATTTAGCATTTGGATCTGCACTTTATATGACTTGCCTGATCATTGATTCTATGAAATGCATAGGGGTTTGATTAATTTATATATATATATATGATATGATCCTTATGTTGATCTTTTTATAATTTATGGCTTGTCAACTATTATGAGTATCGTTTGGCACCTTGGTTAAACTTTTGATTATATACATTGGCACATATTGATTTTGGGTTTTGATTTATAAGTCAAATGTTTGAACACCATGGTATAATGCTCGCATGCCTTGGTATACACATTTCATTTCATTGGTTATACGCATGATTTAATGGTTGAACTATTATTATGGAGTAAACAGCTATGTAATTTGGCAGTTGTACTAGTGTAATGAATATTATCCATGGCAGACTCCACCACCTTCACATGCATGCATTTATGCTTAACCCCTTTTGCTCATTCATTGTTGTTGGTTCGGGTATATCTGTTATTGTGTGTGTTGGTGAATTCAAACCTTTCCCTTACCATGCATTCATCTCCATGGCCCCAGTCGTGCGAGTTGAACCCAATGGCAACCAGGCCCTGTTGATGTTTGACAATGCCCACCAAGATTTAGCAGACACTGGATGGCTTACCTTCATGAAACGTTTTGAGGGTTTTAACCTTTGCGTAGCTCGACAGTTTTCCATGACCTTCGATGGCTGTCGAGCCAAGGTAGGCGATGTACAGTTAGAGATTGATGAACAGTTCATCAGCTTGGCTATGGGGTTATCTACTTCTGGACAGCGTTGGTTTAAGAATTGCAAGGTCGAGGAAGTGTCGTGGACATTGTTGTTTCAATTGCGCAAAATCACCTCCTGTGATAGAGGCATGCCTGTGACTATGCTTAAACAACGATGGCATGATTTATTAATGATAATCAAGCAATTTGTGACCTGCAAAGGTCGATACGGGTTAGTCTTCCTCTACCACCTGCGTCTATTGATAATTTTTATAGGGTATCCTCTAAACATGTCGTTCTATTTTCATCGGAGCTTGTATAAGATGTCCAAAAAATACAAGAGGTACAAGGCTGACAACAGCCTGTTTCATCATGGGCTTATTAAGCTCATCGTTGTTTACCATTTGGATTTGCTTGGTGACAGTTGGAAGGTCTTCATCGCCCGCAATGGATTTGAGGACACCGACCCTGTACAGGTTGATAAACCTGTGGTGACTGAGACTAAGGTTGAACCGCCTGTACCCTTACACCTCCTACTGCCTAAACCCTCAGTTAACCCTCCTATCGACTTACCCGACACTGCAACTAAGAGTGCAGAAGACATTACTAAGCCTATGATAAAAAATCTCAAGGCAAACCTTGCTGCAAACACCAAAGGGAAAAGGAATGCACGACTGATTTCACGGATGGCAAGGAACAAACCAAAACCCCCTGTTGAGCCAAACCCTATCGTCTTGAGTGAGGACTCCGATTCGGATGTTGAGCGTTTCTTGGCCAGTGAATACCCCTACTCGCAAGTTTTGTGTCATGAACCCTCTTATGACTTTGTATCAAACCTACCCCCCTGCCTAAAGGACAACCCTAACTACCCAGGTATTGGATTGCCTCGTGAAACCCTCAGTCAGTTGTCCAAACCCTCGCCTGCTTTGTCTAAACCCACACATTCACCCTGTGATCAATGCAGTTCATGGTTAGAGCGATATTATATTGATGTTCCTATACTCCAATCAAAGATTTAGTCACTGGAGGACCAGATTGCAGTGCTAACCAATCAAAAGGCCAAGCTCCAAACGACAGATAAAAAGCAAAAGACAGTCGGTTCCATCCTATTCAAAAATGTGGAATCAGCCATGGCTATTGTAAATTACAAGCTGGCATAATCAAGCAGTCTCGTCGCTACATAGGTATGAAAAATTTGACATCGTTTTGTTTTGTAAATAGTCTAGTTTGCTATAATGATTTGTATTCAGTTTTTAAACAGTTTTGTTCACACCTTGAATGGATCTATTATATTGCGTGCATTCTATATATAGCTTTGCTTTGAATAAAAGGAAATTTCAATTCGATATGCGATTTGATTATTACCGGTATAGAAATCAATAGATTTGGTTGGATTTGAGTGATATTCATTTGAATTTGTTTGATTGTTTGCCTTCAAAAGAATTGGTTTGTATCCGATCTGAAAAGGAAATTTTTCATATTCAGTTTAGAACACAATCTTGCTCGGATTTGATTTGGTTATCATCCATGTGCTATGGTCGGTAAACGGTTTGATTGAATTTTATTGTTATGATTTTGCTCGGATTCGGTTTCATTATCATTGGTATGCTATGGCTGGTAAATGTTTTCGGGAAGATACTTGTTACGATGTTGTGTCGTGTGATGTTCTATTTTTTATTGTTTCCAAGTTAAGAATAATCACTCTGTTTCTTTGATGAAAAAATTACGCTCAAATAACCTTCGTGCCCGAATTGGAAATGAACCCGAATCATAACAACTGTGTGGAAATCTTAGCTAAATCGATTCGCTCTGGTTCTAATTTAGCAAGTTTGTCCTATGAGTCGAGTTCAGATTATAATTGATACTCTGTATTTTAAATTTGTGAAATGAATTGGTCAAACCCTGATATGATTCATTTGATTGAAACGATTGTGATCAAAATTAATCGATCTCGTTTGCTTACTGTGCAATGGTCAATGATCGAAATCTATAATAAATCTTGTTCGATTAATCCTGTTATGATTTTTTTATGAGTCAATTATCGTTTGGATTCGTTCACAGCCTAATTCGTTTTCTATACAGTTATCGTGATAATCCTTTTGATTCACAGGTGTAACGAAAGGTTTGCGATTTGTTTTGTTTTCGATTGAATATTAAAACGGCTTCATAATAGATGGATTTGATTTGTTGAAGAATGATTATGATGCTTTTACATATGATTTCATTTACCTGACTTGTAACAATAATCGAAACAGAGTATTTCTATCTTTGTATTCGATTAAATGATATGAATCTTTTTGCTATATCGTTACAGCTATAATGAGTGGAAAATGATTTTGTTGGATTGCGTCATATCACATATGATATGTTTGATTATTGATTTCAATTGGAGATAAAACAATCTTATTACTGTTCAATTATGACTCTGTGGACCCGATTTTGTGGTAACAGAAGAACAAAGTATTCCTATCTCTGTGTTCGGTTGAATCATTTTTTATCCTGTTTAATGTTGAATGATAAAATCATTTTGATTCGTTTTCAAGTGGTTATTGGAAGATAATTGGATTTAACTCTTTTAAAAGATTTTGAATCAATTTCAATTCTGATTCTGTATCTTATTTTAGACTAGCTACAGAATCAGATGATTCTGTAGCTAGTCTATAGAATTTAATTTTTATCATTTTATTAACAAAAGAGTCTTCTAACTTGTCTATTTTGGATCCTTTTCAAGTGAATTCGAATTGTATGGGATTTGATGGACGGTTTAGAGGATATTTGGATGATTTAGTTTCATTTTAATTTCCTAGTTTGGTTGATCTTGGGAATATCTTCCCAGATTATGTAAACAGTTTTATAACTTCCACAGGGAGGTTTTACTCTGTGGAAAAACTTATAAATACTTATTATTTTTGTAATAACACCATCCTCATTCGTGGGAGAACAAGGATATGGAATTTTAATACAGACTGAAATAGAAATTGATGTTCTGCTACAGCTTTAGCTTTTCATAATATCAATATTTTGTTTCATGTTTATGTGTATCAATTTGCATTTGGTTAATGACTACTTTAGCTATTTTAATCTTTTTGCAAATTATATGATTTAATCCATATAATCCATATCTGATTTCTTCCAGTGTTTAAAAAACATAGCAATTACCTGATTCAGTTTGTGAATGACAGATTTCTCTTCTTCATTAAGTGGATTATTAAGTATAAGTTTTTGCATAACAGGTTTACCTTATTGCAGAGATTTATAAATCATATAATTGTTATGATTTTTTATGTCTTGTTTCTCCTGTAAATAAACCCAAAGAGCATTGCAGCTATCGTTTACGAGAAGCTTCTGGATTATCCGGTGCGAGTTTCCTTCCTCCGACCAGCTTTGAAGTCATCATACACAGGACATATCTGGAGCGTTTCCAGGTCAGTTTGTTGTTTATTTGTTCAATATATTTGTTAGTATTTTAGTTAGATATATGTGTATTTAGTATATTAGATTGTTTAATTTCAGTAATTTTTATTTCTTGTTCATAAAATCATAAAATCAACAAAAATATCTTTCTTTGTCTTAGGGTAGAAAGCAAATGAGTTTTCCAGGTTTTATTTAAATCTGTATTTTGTAGATATTGTATATTTTGTGAATAAGTTATATTTCAGTTAGTAGTTTGTAGAAATAGTAGATTAGTTAGTTTGCTTAATAGTTAGTTTCAATTAGATTAGTTAGATTAGTTCGTTTTATTTATTTTTAGTTAGTTTAGTTTGTTTTATTTAGTTTTAGTTAGATTAGTTTGTTTAGTTTAGTTTTCTCTTTGGTTTTCTTAGGACCTTAGATCGGCTAATGGAGCCGCTAAACCTGTCAGGGTGGTTCATTCCAAACGGCTTGGGTTATTAGACAACCCCGGACCGGTTCCACTCTCTTAGTTGAAGGACGGTCAATTTTGCCTGTCAACAGAACCACAAAAAAATCATAAGATGAAATCAATGCCATTTTTATTCCACATATAGCTCAAGCACCATGAACAAGTCCTCAGGTCACCACACAAGACCATGGATGGGTGACCAAGTTGTCATCAATAGCCTTGAACAAGTCCTCAAACCAACATAACATAGATTAATTGGCCTTTAAGAGGGATATAGATATCACGATTAGGTTTTGTACATTGAAAATGGGTGTAGAAGCATAAATATGGCAAGTTGGAAACAATGGCCTAAAGCCCTAACTAAACCTTCTCAAGCTCATGAACCACCATCGACAACACCTAAAAACCATGACACGAGTCCTCTCTAGGGAGTCTTTGGCATCCAATTAGTTGAATATTGGTGACATTATTAGGTCTTCTTGATCATCATGGATGGGTTTTAGGTTCATGACTATAGTCCATAGATTTTATTCCAAAGGTCCACTTTAAAGGGTCTATGTTTATGTTTAAGGCCTTGATTGTGGCACATTAGATCAATAATATTAATCTAGGGAATAATTCCATAGATTTGTCCCCCAAACCATGGTATGAGACCCACATGTCATGCAAAAAACCTTCTAATGGAACCCATATCCCACTCTAAGGATATTAACCTCCTATAGAGGGCATGTTTTGTGGTTAATTTGTAGCCTTTTGCATGGCCATTGGTCCCTAGAATATGACATCTAGGTCCTAAATTATTTATATAAAACCAAAAAATAATTCATAAGATGAAATGAATGCAATTTCTATTCCATATCTAGCCCAAGCACCATGAACCTCTAAATAAGGCCTTAAACCACCACAAAGGGCCTCTAAATGGATTTTTTGTTCTTTGAGTAGGATACAAACCTCTTCTCCGTATATTTTGACTTATTTGTTGCTCCATTTATCCACTTATTTTCCCTAAAGAATAACTTTGTCATCAAATACTATACCATAGCACCTAGTGGTGGTCGACAAGTTTCGACAAATTTTTATTTTAATTTGAGTAGGATTCAAATGTATCTTAATGGGAGACGCACATTTCTATGTGATATGATTCGATTTGATTAGATTGTATGCATACAATTCAGCCCACTCCTCCTTGTACGATGCATTATTTTATCCACTTGCCCCAAATATAATTGAAAGGCCATTGACTTATTCATAGTTTCCAACATCATCATCCACATCTTACTTTGGGGGCACTTGAAGAGTCGTCCAACCATTGAAACAATAAACACAACCATATTCATGGCTTATTAGGGTATTTTTTAAATGGGCGATTGGAAATGTTGAAGTAATTTAAGGAAGGTTTACATACTAATTAAAATTATTTTATTTAATAAGTGGTTCATCATCTTGATGATGACCTTATATCATGATTTTGTAGAATCAAATCCTGCCGTTGAGAGGGGGGGGTGAATCAGTGACACAACAATTATATCAATTTTTCATTTATTAATGTAAACAGAATTTTGACACGGTATTTTATCGTGGAACCCAAATGGGAAAACCACAAATTCTTTTCTATTAACTGCAAAATTTGTTTTACATGTTACATAGAAGGAAGATGTACTTTCTCTTTGATCAACACCAACTGATCAGGATGCCCCCACACCCTGTTTTACCAGCACCAACTAGTAGGAGGCTACGACCCCCTTATTTAGTCAGCTACAACTGACAAGGAAGCACCAACTCCCTCTGCAGGCACCAACCTGCCCTTGCACCACCCAACCACCCTTAATACATAGGTATTTGTATTTCTTCCTGGACTCTGCTTCAGCTATTGATCTTTTGAATTGAACTGCAAAGACACTTTCTTCTCACCACTTTTTATTGTTTATATAATCTTCAAACTGGTGTGAAATTTAAAACAATGTGTCCCTTTATTTGAACCATTGTACCTTTTCATTTAAAATGATAATCTAAACTTTAATTAATATCATTTTTATTTCTATTCTTTATTCATATTTTCATGATTTCTTCTCTTTTAATCATGACTTTGTATTGGTTCATTTTTTTCATAAATTGATCACAGACATTGATCAATTTAATCCTTTATACTCGATGCCTAATATCTGTTATATTTACAAAGACCAGATTTCGTGAAGGCGCTTCCTTCAAACCATCACATATGATCATGTGTTACATAACCACGGGCTTTACCAATTATAGTGACATGTTATAATTTTCTTTTAATACTCTTATAGCATATGACCAACAGCGTTGACCGAATTCTAAGCTTGAATGAGTTCTTAAGCATTTTACAAAAACAACGGTCGTGATTCAATCTCTTGACGAGATAGATGACTGACGGGATTTCAATGTTTATTATTTTGATTCTTCATAACCTCCAACTCTCCAAAACTTCCAAAAACATAGAACACCTGACGCGTGTCCTTTTCAGAGTGTTGGCGTTCAGGACTTTGTTCTTTTAGAGTATTTTCTTATGATGCAAAAACTCCCAAGATGAAAACTCCCGACATGACGTATACTTGCTAACATCACAAGAAGACTTGACATGTGTCGAGTACCTCCCATGTGTCATTCAAATCTGTGGTTTGCATGTGCCTGAAATGCCATATTAACTTAACACTTGTCAGTGTCTGAGTATGTCAGGTGTCCTTGCTTAAGTGGATCTTGCCGACGTGGATGCACACATCCTGGCTGACATGGTATGTTGACATAGATCTCTCGATGTATATTTGATCAACGACCTAAGATATTCCTTTAACCTGTGTGATATGATGGCCCAGATCTTTTTGCAAACTCGCTTATCGCAAGTTTAGTGCAACATTTCTTTTGACTTTCCTGACCTGCGAGTCAGAGAAATGTCAATCACTCGCCACGTGCCCTCTGGATCAATGGATCAAATCATTTATTTGTTTTGGATTGTTAGTTGACTCCTAGGCATATCCTCCTTATAGATTAGGATGATTAAGATTTTTGTGTCTAATTCTATGGCTGAGATTCAATTTTGGACCCCCCTTTCCATGTTACCTTTAATGAAGGGGGGGGTCTAGAATTGGAAGCACAAGTCTTGGACGATGGAGATCAAGGAGCT
>JZKD02S2012148.1:665222-679893 GCA_000966675.3 Picea glauca
GTTTTAACCCATTCTTTTGATATCTAAACCCCTTAGCAAGAAATATCGCTAACAGGTTGCTAATGTTCATTTTCTTCCAGCGGTCCTAGTGACCTAGTTTGAACCCTGGTCGGTCTGGATGTTTGGCCTTCTTCTGTTGGCCTCAGTGGTGCATAGTGTTGAATGTCAAATGTTTGCAGAGTTTTGATAAATTTTGTGAAATCTGTGGTCTCTCTCTGTTCGTTCCGACTGTTATTACTCTCTCTCTGTGCTCCTTTCATGAATAGAATAGTTGCTCCCATGCTCGCATGTTGTATGGACTTGTCACGAAGCTTATCGAGGATGATTCTTCCATTATATGTTTAATGCACCATAAATATGGGTTAAATGTATCTGCGGTGGTTTCTTAATTTCCATTACGCTTGCTTTTCCATATCTCGTTGGCGTGTTTAATGTGATGTCCCATCGGTACTTGTCATGCTTTAATTCCACCCAATGTTGTCCTGTCATACTGCTTTTGCCAACTTTCCTTCTCCCCCTTGTTTCCCTTTTTATATGACCATTGTCCTTACCTTTTTTGAATTTGTTTTTCGAACATCATATGGCCTTTCTATCTCTGTCGTTCTGCATGCTTTTTAGTCTTGTTTCATTTTTTCTCTTTTTCCGATTTTTTTTTTTTTTTACTGTGCAGTGGATGGTCAATTGTCCTTGTACAGCTTCAGTAGGCTCCCATTGATCATTCCCATGAGTTTTTCACCAGCTAAATCTCTTAGTTGTACATCTCCTCCTTCTGTGGCAAATTTTACCTCGTATAGTCCTAACCAATGCATTCTAAGCTTCCACGGGTGCTAAAACGATTTGTTGTCGTAGAGAAATACTAGATCTCCTTCCTTGAACATTTTCTTCTTGATGTGTCGATCATGCCAAGATTTGTCTCTTACTTCCTGCACTTTTTGATGGAATCCTGCCAAGATTCGGTCTTCCTCCATTGATAATAAATGATTCAGTATCTCATGTATTGCGCCTCGTTCTGTCATTTGTGTGATAGTTGTTACGCGTAAGCTGGGTACTAAAAATTATAATGGCACTATTGCTTCTTGGCCATAGACTAGTTTGAATGGTGTGTGCCCTATCAAATTTTTTCATGTGGTCCTATACACTCATAATACTACTCTTACTTTGAGGTCCCAGTCATCTCTATTGACGTTACAGATCTTTTTCAGTGCATTATCCATAAATTTTTTGAAGGTTTCTACTGTGCCATTCGCCTGTGCATGATATGGTGTGCTCTTTTGGTGATGAACTTCAAACTCTTCAGTCATCGCGCGGATGGTGTTTTTTATGAAGTGTGTGCCTTGGTTGCTCATCAAAACTCTTGGGCACCCAAATCTAGTGATTACTTGTTCAAACAAGAAGTGTGCAGTTGTCTCTACGCTGCAATCTTTTATTGGTGCGACTTCCGCCCATATTGTTAGGTATTCTATCATGGTGATAATGTATCTTGCCCATGTTCTTTTGGCTAGTGGGTTAATTGGTCCCACAAATTCTATCACCCATTTTTCAAATGCCTATAATGTTACTTGTGGTCGTAGTGGCATCTCGTCCATTCTGTTGGGTTTTCCTACCCTTTGATAGACATCACATCTCTGACAATACTCTTTCGAGTCCCTGTGAATTGTTGGCCACCATAGTCTTGCACGTAGTACCTTCTATGCGGTATCTTTTCCTGCATAATTCCCTCCTGCGATTCCCTCGTGGGATTCTACTAAAATTTGTGGTTGTTCACTCTCTAACACGTACCTACGCAATATGTTATATGTGCCCATTTTGTATAGATGTCCTGCAATCGGTTGATAGTCGGCCATGAAAACTACCAGATTCTTCTTCTGCGCGATGGTATATTCTTGCGGTGCAGTAACTGTAGTCAAGTACTAAATGACATCTGTGAAGTATTCATCAGCAATCTGTACTGAGAATAATTGTGCATCTGAAAAGTTGTCTTCTAAATTCGTAGGTTCTTCTCCATCTGTGACCCTGGATTTCATTTTCCCGGTTTAACATTTACATCAAAATAAAATTCTTGAAATAACAGTAACCGTCGACAAATTCTCCCCCCCAACACTGGCTTGTTGAATAGGTATTTGAGGGCTGAGTGGTCTATGAACATCTTAAAGTGTTTTCCCAATAAGTAATGCCTGAACTTTTGTAGTGCATAAACCATGGCTAGGCCTTCTCTTTTTGTCATGTTAGAATTATGTTATGAGTCTAATAACTTTCTACTTCCAAATGCTATCAAGTGATCCAAGTCTCCCTCTCCTGGCTGCGCTAAGATAGCTCCAAGTGTTATCGCCTGTAAAAAATTCAATACAAATTAAGTATTTCTTGTGATTCTCCTGATCTAATAATTATGTGCCACTGTTAAATACAGAATCGCTTCTACTATTATTCTTGCGGAAAATTAAACCATGATCACAAAGTGAAATATCAAGAACACATAACACTAAAGTTTTACCAGGAAAGTGTAAAGCTAAAAACCCCACCATCATATATTATGTATATCATGGATCATGAAACAATCTCATATAAAAATCCAATCCAAGAGCTCTCCGTACAATACAATCGTCTCACACTATCATACAAAAACTCAGCAAATACATGTGCCAATTTCTGTCTCCAAATAGCCTGCCTCCGCTGCACAATCCCTATGATTAGAATTCTCACAATGAATTCAAATTACCTATTTTTCACATTCTCATAATCATATCCACTGCATGTTTGATTGCATGAGTGCACTTCACTCAAATCACAACTGATAGCCAAACTGTCCCTTTCACCTGTTATCTCAATTGGGTCTCCACTGGATCTAACATGCATGTAGTTAACCGTGGTGAATTTTCAGTTGCATGTGAGTTCACTGATTGTGAATTAATTAATAATTAATTCACTAAACTCTCACTAATGCAAGTTTAGTTACAACTAGTACAACTAAGCTTAACTGACTTAACTACACTTATAATTTTGTTACAACTCCAACTCACTCAGTTATACATGAGATAATAAATTAATATTTATTGTCCAATTTGTTTAAGGGAAAAGTAAATTAGACACATGTTTCCTGTTGACTTTTTAGCACTCCCTCTCAACAAGAAAGGGATTATCCTTCACCCCAATCCTGTCTCTATGATATTTGAATTTTCTCCTAGTGAGTGCCTTCATCAGAATATCTGCATCCTGATCTTCCATAGGAATGTATTGAAGCAACATGATCTTTCACTACACACAATCTCTGAGATGATGATACCGGATATCTATATGCTTAGATCTATCATGAAACACAGGATTAATCGAGAGTTTAATGCAACTCTAATTATCATAATGAATCATTGTCAGATCTAAATGAGAACCAAACAAACCAACCAAGATCTTTCTCATCCAAATAGCCTCACATGCAACTTGACTCACTGCCATGTATTTCGCTTCCGCTGAACTAAGTGCCATAGATCTTTGTTTCTTGTTATACTAAGAAACAGTTGTATATCTGATACTAAAGATCCCCCTTGATGTTCTCTTTATGTCTATTGGGTTGCCCACCCAATCTACATCTGTGAATCCATGCAACTTCACCTCATCCATTTGTCTATATCATAATCCATACTTAGATGTTCCCTTCAAATATCTCATGACATGCTTACCCACCTTCCAAAAGATTTTTGTAGGCTTAACCATCGCTTGAATTAGCTGGTTAACCGCATAGCAAATGTTTGGTCTTCTGTTCCCTAAATACATTAGCGAACCTACTAACTATCAATAGACAGTAGCATCCACTACCTCTCCAAAAGTAGCATCTTCTTTCCTCCAATTTCCTGGAAGAGGAGTATCCATGGGTTTGCATCCCTCCATGTGAAACTTACTCAGTATCTCCCTTACATACTTTCCTTGAGACACAAAAAGTTCACCATCTCGCTGCCATATTTCCAATCCAAGGAAATAATGAAGAAGGCCCAAATCCTTCATCTCGAACTCCTTTGCAAGGTCATCCTTGCATGAGTGTATCAGCGGCTCATCACCAGATAGTATTAAATCATCAACATAAATAACGATGATTAAGAGCTTACCCTCCACCAAAATTTGGTATAGGTTTGAATGCGCTTCACTTTTGGTGAAGGCCAATATGGTGAAATAGATGTCTATCCGAGTGTACCAAGCATGGGGTGCTTGCTTCAGCCCATACAGTGCTCTCTTGAGTCTACACACATGTGAATCTATGTCAAAGGTCTCAAAAGCTTCTGGTTGTTCAATGTACACTTCTTCCTCAATGATCTCGTTGAGGAACACAGTTTTTACATCCATCTAATGAATGCGCCAGCCCATCTACGCTGAGAGTGCAAGGATGGATCTTATGGAAGAGTACCTTGCGACAGGTGCAAATGTCTCATCATAATCTATCCCCTCGATCTGTGAGAAGCCTCGGGCCACAAACCTAGCCTTGTATTTCTCCACACTCCCATCAGCAACTTTCTTTACCTTGTAGATCCATCTCGAACCTACCATTGATTTGTCAATCGGTCTTGGGACAATTTCCATGCATTGTTTTTGACAATGGAGTCATACTCCTCTACCATAGAATCAACCCAAGTGGGATCCATCACTACTTCCTGAAAGGAAGATGGTTCAGTCATAATACATTTTCTCATGAGATCCATGTATCCAGCAAATCGATCAAGAGACTGTCTCTGTCTGCGTTGTGAAGTAGGGGCTCCTACATTCTGTGCAGCATCTAGTCTCAATTTGTCACCTTTCGTGGTGCACTTTCTACCATTTCTGATGGATGGCTCTACTTGAGTGGTTTCCTCCACTCCATGAACCTCCTCATGTGGTTGATCCACATCTTGAGAATCATCTTTGAGAACCAGCAGTTCCTCTTCTGCATGCAAGTCTAAATTCCTCTCAAGAGACAATTGCATAGCTTTCCCCTCATAGAATTTTATATCCCGTCACATAACAGTCATCTTAATGTTCGGAAAATACACACGATAATTATGGGGTGTTTCTGTGTACCCCACAAATATCCCAACTTTAGCAGTCAGTTCCAACTTCTTCCTGGAATCCTTGGTCACATGTACATAAACAAATGAGCCAAAAAATTTAAAATGAGAAACATCAAGTTTCTTACTAGTGAAAGCTTCTTCAGGTGTATTCATGTCAAGTATTCTATGAGGACAACAGTTTTGCACATAAACTGGAGTATTGCATGATTTTTCCCACAAATGCATTGGTAGGTCCTGATCATGCAACACCACTCGTGTTGCACCCACGATCATTCTGTTCTTTCTCTCCACAACCCCATTTTGTTGTGGGTTATGAGGCGCTATGAGTTCTCTTCGAATTTATTCTCTGCTGCAGAAGTCTTTGAATTCATTAGAGATGTATTCTCCACCATGATCACTCCTTAGAGCCTTCACTTGCTTCCCTGACTCTTTCTCCACCAATTCTTTAAACTCACAGAACTTTGAGAATGTTTGATCCTTCTTCTGCATGAAGAATATCCAGTATTTACGAGACAAGTCATCAACAAAAATAACATAATACCTATGTTTTGTTGTTGAATCAACCAAGAATGGTCCACACACGTCTATGTGGATTCTCTCCAGGATCGTCGAAGCACAGTTCTCCTTTTCATGAAAGGTGGACTTTACATACTTCCCCAGGGTGCACCCCTTGCACTGATCTAACTAAGCAAGTGTTCCCCTTGGAATTCTAGTAGATATTTGATGCATGATCTTCAAGTCTCCATGATGAAGATGACCCAAACGCATGTGCCATAATTCGCTCTCATCCTGGGTCACCACTTTTTCTTCCTTGCCCATCATGGCACCGCATCCATCTACCTCCAGCATGTAGAGATTCTTAACTCAAATCCCTATCTTCTTGACTTGACCCATTGCTTTATGTCACAAGAAATCTTTTCCATCACTGAAAACAACGTCATAGCCTTTGTCCTCCAACATTGTGACTGAGACCAAGTTTTTCTTCAATCCTGTAACATGCATAACATTTTTCAATTGAAATGGTTTACCTGACTCCCTCTGAAAGGTAATGGTACCAATACCATTTGCACTGTATCGTCCATCGTCGCCCATCTCTATATGCATTCTGAGATCTTTCTCCTTCGAGTCACTAAAATACTCTTTATCTTCCGTCATGTGGTAGGAAGCGCCACTATGCAAATACCACATTGATCCTGATTCACTTGAAGACATGCATGAGATCAAAGAGAAGTCAAGTTCAAATTGTGAGACAAGGGCCTCACCAGTTGCAGCTCCAGCAATTTTCTTGTTATTCCTCTTATACGAACAGTTAGTAGCAAGATTCCCATGTTCGTGACAGTGAAAACACTTCACTTTGAACAAATCAATCTTCTTGACTTTAGACTCGAACTTTGAATGGAATTTCTTCCCTTTCCTTTTCCTTTCCTTGGCAGTCAAAGCACAATCCTCTTCATCATCATGCTTTGATGAAGATCTATCTTTGGTGTTCTTCCTGAACTCCTCTTGCACTAGATCCGACCATAGTCATTCCCAATTTAGCAATTTTTCCCTTCCATTGACAGAGTCTTGATAACTGTGCCAACTCTTGGGAATTCCTAGGAGAGCCAAGCTCACCAAATCATCAGTAACAAATGTTATTCCCACACTTCCAAGCTCATCCTGACATTGGACGAACTTCATGAGATATTTTGGAATGGTGTCGCCCTTCTCCATCTTGATCTTCCTGAGTTTATCTTTGAGTGCCAATTTCCTATGGTCATTGATGTTTTGGAACAGATCCGTCAAAACCTTCCACATTGCATGTGGTGTGGCTTTCCCATGGAGACTTGAGACAATGTGGTCTCATATTCCCTCCAACAGAATCCTCCTCGCCTTTTCCATTTTTTTTTTCCATGCATCAATATTTGCAGTGTCTGTCGCATCCGGCTTAGGAACATCTTTGTCAATGTAGTCCTTCAATCCATTGTCTTTGAGTACTGCCTCCATCCTTTCCTTCCAAGAAATGTAGTTTGAGATGCCCTCAAGTTCATACTCCAACCTCAAGCCATTGAAAGACATTTCGATCTTGAATCAACTATAACACCAAGAAATTCCTACAAATTTGAATGTTATCCAACCACAAAACTCAACTGCTGCAATTCCTCTTGCCCTGGGAGGTTCCCACCCCACCTAAGAGTAGCCTAAGGGAAGTTCGCACCCTACCAATGTCTAGCCTGCGAACTCTTGGAGGAAGTTTGCACCCTACTAGTGTACAGCCTGTGAAAATCATAAGGAAGTTCACACTGTAATGCACAGTGGGGTGAGGGAGGTCCGCACCTCTCCTTTGAGAAACCTGTGGGAATCTCAATGAAGTTCTCAACCTGCCAGAGATTGGACCTACAAAAATACTATTATTGTCACACCTCACTTATGTGGCTCCGTGGATCTGATACCATGTAGAATTTCAATACAAATTAAGTATTTTCTGCAATTCATTTGATCTAACAATTATATGCCACTGTTAAATATAGAATTGCTTCTACTATTATTCTTGCGGAAAATTAAACCACGATCACAAAGTAAATTATACACATGTTTCGTGTTGACTTTTAAACATCGTCGATGCATCTACATGCACATGGAATGTCTTTTCCTAGTATGGAAATACTAATATCAGCGCAGTGACCATTTTTTCCTTCAAGGGATCTAGGCCATATTGACACTCGTCATTCCACTGAAATTATGTATCCTTCCTTAACATTTTTTCCATTGGTGTTGTGATCTGCACATACCCTTTGATGAATTTCCTATAGTATCTTGTGTCTCCTAAAGTTTCTCTTAGTTGGAGGACTGGTTTTGGTGTTGGTAAGTTAACAATGACTGCAATCTTGGTTGGATCCACTAACAAGCCTTGTTTGCATATTATATGGCCCAATAGTATCCCAAATGGTGTTCCAAATATGCATTTCTTGATGTTCAGTGATATCTGGCATTGTCTGCATCTCTCTAACATCAGTCGTAAAACTTCCACATGGTTTTTCAACAAACTATAAATTGTCCAGTCATCCAGGTATACTTCGAGAAACTGATGGATGAATTCCTTAAATGTTGCATTGACCACTCTGGAGAATATTGTGGGTGCATTCTTCAGTCCAAATGGCATGACTATGTACTGATAAGATCCCCATTATATTGCAAACGTGGTCTTGTGTCTGTCCTCCTGTGCTATCTTAATCTGATGGTAGCCTCAGAATCCATCAGTGAATGAGTAAGCTTCATGTCCCCCGACATTCTCTAACACTTCATCCATGAACGGTGTAGGGAATGGGTTGTGTAGGAATGCATCATTCAACTTCCTCAAGTCGACGCATATCCTAATCCCTCTTCCTTGTTTCTTGTCCTATGCTACCATTGAGCTTATCCATTCTGATTCCTCAATTGGTTCGATGATGTCAACTTTGAGTATTCTATCAATCTCATCTTTAACTTTCTATTTATATATGGGTTTTATTCTGCAGGGTCATTGTTTAATAGGTCTCGTGTCGGATCTGAGTGGTATCTTCATTTCTCCTAATTCTCCAGCTATACCCTTCATATCTGTAAATGTTGTGGGAAAAAGGTCGCTATATTCGCACAACAATTCTATGATGATTTCTATTGTTTTCTCATCCCAGTAATATCCAATGCTGGCTATTTTGGGTTGCTCAGTTGTCCCGATGTTGACTTTCTTTACCTTGATTGGCGTAGAAATGAGTTTTGATTCTATGGGTGGTCCCTCCACATATCTTTCACCTTCTACTTCTTCGATATGAATATCGTGTGGGTCATCTTCATTTGGTGCTTCCTCATGTACATGGTAACATGATAGTAGTTCCTTGACTGTCTATTTATTCTGTTGTTTCTCTTTTGTGATAAATTATATTTCTGATTCTTTGATTAATATTACTCCTCTGATTTGTTTGAGGGTTGTGTCTATGTTGGGGTTCTCATGCTCAAATGAGAAATTGATTGTAAAGTTATGTTTCAATGTCGTCCATGTCGTAGTTCCTTTGTGCAATTCCTGGTCTATATACCAGTTCGTTGGTATGCCTTCTAGGGTATGTATAAAGTGATGAGGCCATTCCTCCGGTGGTGTCATTTTCCACAGCGTTCTGCATGCCTCAAAGTGTTCCACTGGTGCTCCCTATCCTTCATATTTTTTTTGTTTGTTGTTTTCCTATTCCACACTAAATCTTATGCATAGTAACCGCTTACATTGATACCAGTCTGTGATTCTGGTTTTGTGTGCGCCCCACCATCTTACGGGTGTGACCTTTAGTGCTAAGTCCAATGCAAGCAGTCTCTGATTCTCTAAGACTTCCTCTTCATACTATGTTAGGAATGTTTTCAGATCATTTAGTCCATGAAAACTAGGTGGTTCTCTGATTTTTGTGTTGACCCAACTTATTGTGCGGTCTGTCCTTGCACATCTTCTCGTGGATACATCGTGTAGCCTTTGCTACCAATTTTCCAACCCAGTGTCTGAGTCTGATGTACATGAAGTAATGATCCGTCAAATATGTACCACATTTTTCATTGGGTTTACGTAATCCTCACCACGCGCAGTTGTTCGATACAACTAGCCGATTTCCTCTAAGTCCAGACAAGTGGGTTCTACGAACCTCTCCCCTTTTGATGAATTTAACGGTGCTATAACCCTGTATTCCCTGGATTCAAATGTCATTTTCCTGATTTTCAAATTGATTAAGGCATGGTTGTCAAACACCCAATCTAGACCAAGAAATGTCGGGCAAGGTGTTGTGTCATCCAGTATTTCAATGACTTCAAAGTCTTCTTTAGTGCGCACTCCATCAAGATCTGTTGTCACTCGATTCAGTCTACGTATTGGTAGGACTCTATGTTGGTTTGCTAGTTTCAATTGGACATTTGAGTATCCCATTGTTGGCTCTCCCATACATTGCCATGTCTTCTTTGGTAATACATTCACTTTGGATCCTAGATCTAGTATGATGTATCCCATGTTGAAATCCCCAATGTTAGAATTCAGTCGAAATTCCCTTCTTCTTCTTCTTTTTGTGTGTAGGTGATTAAATGTTTTAGGTTCTAGCTTTCCTTTCTTCTCACTGCTACACTTTTCTATGATGTTTTGCAATATCTTCACAGATGAGGGATCACTTAATACTTTTACAAATGATTTCAAAAATCCTTTAATTGTACTTACTTGTTCCTTGGGCTGCATTATGTTGGTATGGTCCAACGATGGCGACATCTCATATTTTGGGGCTTCCTTGCTTTGGTGTGCACTCGACGCTATGTCCTTCTTCTGAAATTCTTGTCGGGCTTATTTAAAGATATCCTTTTCCTTTTGCACATCGAACTGCTTCTTGGGGTCAGTGTTCTTCTTTACCCATTGGTTCTACATTGGTTCCTGTCGAACTGCATCATTTCATGTTTTCGTTCCTCCATGAGTGACTATATTAATGTTTCATCCATCGTCCCTTGCTTCGAATGAAATCCACTAAACATTCTGATTGTTCTGGTTCCTCTTTTCTTGAATATTTACTAGTAGTGACGGAGATTCCTCTGTATTGTGGTCTGATGCGTGGAAATACATACAATTTGCTGGTGGAAGTGGAAATTCGTGTGCACAATGTCCTGTTGCTGACAATTGTGACATGTGATTGGTCCTCTACCACATCTGAAACCTCCTCTGGCTCATCCTCCTCCTCAATATCCTGCTTGATCACCTCTTGGCGCATTATACTGTGGTGCCTAATTGTACTACGTAGTATTGTACTAGGGTTGTGTCAGGTTGTACTGTGGTTGTGCATTATTATATGGTTGTTGCGCAGTGTTGTATGGAGTTGGGGCCTGATTGAACTATGGCACTGCTTGCCTTTTATCCTGTACCCTATATGCATCTGATGTTCTTTCCCGCATTAGATCCATAGTTCTACAATCTTTATCATTGTGGCCTACTGATTTGCAGAAGGTGTAGTGTGAACTCTTTGGAACTATCTAGTATTTATGAATCATGATGCAGTGGTAAGGGTTGTGACCCAGTTTCTTGCATATTTCGCACTAGGTTCATCCTTGTGGTAATGGGTTTGGCATACCGACTACCATATACTGCGCAAATGTTGGGTATTCATTCTTGTGGTGTCATTTTATCCTTCATGTGGTGCACCAAACATATTCTTGTTTGTCCTTGTTCTTATTCTGGTTCAACTGAAATGTTAGATTCTTCAAATCCTCGTTCAATTCCTTAATAGTTGGGTCCTTCTGCTAGTATTGGTTCTCTTCCAGTTGCAAGGCTGCCTATAGAGCCTCTGCTTGCGTCTAAAACTTTTGTTGTCGTAAAGGATATTTTAAAGTGCGGTAGTAGTGAGTTGACAAATAGGTGTTGATGTTGCGTCTCGGTCATAAGGTATTTTAGTTTTCCCTTTAGTCGCTTGACTCTTTGGTCAATCTCCCATATAGACTCTCATTGTTTATGTCTTATCTCGATCATCTAGTTCATGTACTAATCCTTTGAGCTCATCTTCTAGAACTCATTAATCATTATTTTTTTAATGTCTGTCAGTGTCCTTGTCATTTCCAGGGCACTGTTAGTGTCTAGGATCATGTACAAGTCTAGTGCGTGATCTCTCAGCATAATCGCTAGCTGTGCTAGTTTGGTATCTTCATCGGTGAACTGATTTTCTTCCCAGATCTTTGCAGAAATAAAGAAATGCTTCTCGGGGTCTTCTGTTGCTTCTCCCCGAAATTCTGGTAATCGGATAGTGGGATCGTGTCCTGCCATTTTGAATACTAAACTACTACCTCCTCCACGTAGCGTAGATACTTGACTAGTGTTGCCTGAACTGGATCCTCCAGTTGTTTCTCCTTGTGTAGATGTACTTCCTACTATTGGACTTCCTCCAAACCTCAGTTGCCTAAAAGGTGGTGTTCTCTTTCTCTTTGGTGTATTAGTCACACATGGGTTTATGGGTTCCACACTGACATTAATATGAATAGGATGGTTGCCTTCTCCTCCCATTCTTGGGCCTCTGGTATTCCTCTCATATGTTGCACGCAAGATTTCCTCAATCTTCTCCACAGCCCAGAGATCCTCTACCTCTTCCTCGTCGCTCGCCAAGCCTTCCCTCATGGCTATGGCTCTCTTCTTGGTATTCACCATATATTGGTAGGGTACTCCGCTACGCATCTTTCCTGATGACTCCAAGATCCACTTGAGCTTGTTGTCATCCATCATGATCGGTTCCAAGGTTTCCTCCTCCTTCTTTCCTTTATCCTTACCTCCTTCCATTTATCCTCTCTCTGTTAGTGTTTCCCCCCTTCCCCCATGCATGCAAGTAAGTTTAGTTTTTTGATTTCATTGTCATTACACCTTTGTTATATAACAATATCTTAATACAAGTATATAAGGATTGAATGTACCTTCCTCAAGTTCCACGTAGAAATTCTTGCTCTGTTGCATTGTATTACTTCGTTGTGTCAACTACAAATTCTGTGATGAACCCTGCCACAATACTGTCAAGCCAAAAGTCTATTATGCAGGTGAATTTGTTGTTCACCTGCTGTAACTACTCAATCTGTACCAGATTCCAATCTAGTTGTCGAATCCAGTTCGTCGTGTGGTTATCCTTCAACCTTAGTATCCACTCTTGTAGTAGATGCGGAAAATCATAGAAAAAGACTTTGTGTAAATCAGTAAATACATATTTATCCAGATATTTGTGAGGTGTGATCCTAGGGTTTCTATTGTCTTTCTGTGCAAACTCTATCTCTTTGGTTCTCAACCAGCCTTCAATTTTTTCTTTCTTGGGGTTCCAAGGTCTCAGCATTCCCTTCTAGTGGCTCATTGCTCTCTTCTTTCCCTCATTCTTTTCTCACTCAATATATCTCATCTACTCAGTCCTCTCTCATTCCTCTTAACGCGGAAACGGAACCATTTTTTGGTTAATACTTTCCTTTACCATCTGAGCTATTGACCTAGGGTTCATGTCTTTCAGGTTTCCAAAAAAACCTCTAAAACTATCGACCCTACTGATAAAATAGAAGGCAACACAGTACACAGGATGCACTGCACAGTCTCACCCGAGATAGCTTTAAATTGTTGGATGTAAGACTCAGATGTTTACAGCCTAGGATAGAGTATGATATAGGAGTTTATTATTTAGATCCATGTACTACAAATTGTGATTGCAATCTACTATCACTCACGAGTGCGCATTTATCTTTCACAGTTTATTCCCCGAATAGCACAATCATATTACATAACAATGTATTAGCTCATTCATTAATCATAACAATTAACTGTCAAAAGAAAACAAAGATATACATGCATTCATCAAATTACACAGATATTACCATGGTTCACCCCCTCCTAGGCTACGTCCACAAATATTTGTCTCTTATCTCTTTTACTATGGTAGTTCTGCATCTCCAGTGCCACGCGCTTGCAGTTCTCCTCAGACTAGTAAGATCTGAATGAGGTGAACTAGATCACACCAGGATCCATAGCCTGCGATCTAATCCTCAGATCTTCCTTCTCTACTCTGTTCTTAGCTCAACATCTTACAAAAATGGTTCATAATAGTATTATATAACGCATCAAATCATACATGACTATGATGGAATAATCAAAATACGAACTAATACAAAAAGCGAACCTTCATATGATACATCTGTATCTATATTTATACATATCGGGCTCTTCAGCCATTTACAATGTATTTACCAAAACCCTAACCCTACCAACATTAGGTCTTCCTCCCATGCACACATGTTTTTCTTCCTCCAGCTGTCGCTTTCCTTGTTGATCTGGATTATTTTCGGCACGAAATGAGAGCGGAGATATAATAAATAAATGCACAGAGATATTGCAGATATTTAATAATATAACAGAAATGTATCAGAGATATTGCAGATATTTAATAATATAACAGAAATGTATCAAAGATGCAACCATAAACACAGATATACAGTAATACACAGTTTCTATTAATCAAAGAAATGTACAGAGACTGTAAAAATACAAAGTGAAAGACTCACTAGAATGGTGGCAGCTTATCTCTGAGAAGAGATGTGACGGCTACTCGCATTCGCAAGAAGATAATTGCAATGAGGCTCTGAAGGCCCTTTTACAATAAGAGGGAATGCCAAAATTCCTAGACATCCAAAAACCTAACCCTAGGAGATGAAGCGTCAAAAGTCATGTGGGCCCCATTTGGGTAAGTTGGTGCATCAACTTCCCGGGGTCATAACTTTTGCATACGATCTCTGTTTTAGGTGCATGATAGCTCGTTGGAAAGATCTATCCAAGAAATACAATGCTCAAGATGAAATAGCATCGTAGATGCAATTTTGTGAGAGAAAAATACCCAAAAAAAACATTGTTTAGGGCCTCAAAATGGCCCCAAAAGTTCAGGACCCAAAAAAACTGCTAAAAATAGTAAATTACCAAAATTGTCAGAAAACTGTTTTGGGCCAGTTGGAGAAAGTGGACGGCCACCGATATCCACCTGGATCAATCCTCCCTCCTTAAGAAGCAATGGTCTCCATTGCATTGAGTTCCCGGGGGAGAGGGGAAAGCGATTGTTGAATCTGAATCTTGGTGAGTTGCTTGCCTTGTTGGAACCGTCGCGCTGCTTGGTTTGTTG
>JZKD02S2012148.1:679965-695812 GCA_000966675.3 Picea glauca
GTCGAGACTCATAGATAGCATGGCGTTTCCACATATATGGCTGACCCAAGAGAACATCACAGACATCCAGTGGGGCAACATCACATAATACCTCATCCTTGAAGGGTTGGATGCTATATGATAATCGACACTGTTGGCTAACACGGAGATCTCGTCCTTGGCGAAGCCACCCAATGTTGTATGGCTGCGGGTGTGGTGTTGTCGACAATCCCAACTGTTTGACAACCTCTGCTGAGATGAGGTTCTTCTGGCTTCCGCTATCAAAAATAAAATGCAGCGAGGTCCCCTTCACCCACATCTGTGAATGAAAAAGGCGCTCCCCTTCTTTAGGATCTGTTGGTTCTTCTGGTTGAATTTCTACGGTCGCGACATTAGCAGTGGGGTCTGCGACAATGATCTGTCTTTTACCATTATTTTCAGAATCAGATTCTGAATCAAGGTTTGGCTCCTTATCTTTGATCTCAGCCACCAATGATTGTTTTGAGCGAAATTCATCAGTGTTGTGCCAAGGGATTTTGTGGAATTCGCACCATTTTCTGGTGTCCTTCTTTGTCTTCCCGTGACCCTTTTTTTCCTGTGTTTTGGACTGGTTTTTGGGAGACTGTTTGTTCAGGCCATCTTTGTCATACTTTGGTTGTTGCGTATTTGCAGACCCAAATTCCCGTTTGTTCTAGTGCTTAAATTTCTGCTCCATTTTAACAGCATATCGATAAGCAGCACCGAGTGATGAGATGTCTAGAAAATCCATTTCAGTTTGGATGTATCTGTGTAGAGCCCCACGGTATTTCAGAACCAAATGTTGTTCAGAGTCTTTGATAACCCATCTTGGTGCGCAAGGTATGGAAGCTATTGGTGAACTCCCAAACTGATTGGCCCTTATCTTTCTGCGGTGTGGTCCATCTCATGTACTGGTCCTCATAGTTGCCAATAGGGTAGTACTATTCCTTTACCGCATCCACAAAAAAATCCCAAGTTGGCTCGGCCCCATATATTCCAGAATCCTCTGTGGAACTCTGCTCCCAGTAAGCTTCCCACCAATGTTTGACATGGGGGAGAGCCTTAAGGAGTGCAAAGGTGATCTTTTCCTTGTCTGAAAAATTATGAACAGAGAAATAACCTTCTAGAAGATTTAACCATTTATCTAGGGCATATGCATCTATTTGGCCTTCAAATATGGGAAAACCTGTACCTTGAAAGGCGAGGTGCCTCCAAAGTGGTCGCTTGATGAGGATGCGCCTGATGCTATCGACAGGCATTGAAGGATGTGGGAAAAATTCTCCATCATTTCGTCCCTCTGTCGCGTGAGAGCTTTCTCAAGAAATAGATTGATAGGATCGTCTGCTCTGATACCACTGATCCAGATTATTTTCGGCACGAAATGAGAGCGGAGATATAATAAAGAAATGCACAGAGATATTGTAGATATTTAATAATATAATAGAAATGTATCAGAGATATTGCAGATATTTAATAATATAACAGAAATGTATCAGAGATGCAACCATAAACACAGATATACAGTAATACACGATTTCTATTAATCAAAGAAATGTACAGAGACTGTAAAAATACAGAGTGAAAAACTAGCTAGAATGGTGGTAGCTTATCTCTGAGAAGAGATGTGACGGCTACTTGCATTCACAAGAAGATAATTACAATGAGGCTCTGAAGGCCCTTTTACAATAAGAGGGAATGCCAAAAGTCCTAGACATCCAAAAACCTAACCCTAGGAGATGAAGCGACAAAAGTCATGTGGGCCCCGTTTGGGTAAGTTGGTGCATCAACTTCCCGGGGTCATAACTTTTGCATACGATCTCTGTTTTAGGTGTATGATAGCTCGTTGGAAAAATCTATCGGAGAAATACAACGCTCGAGACAAAATAGCATCGTAGACGTCACTTTTTGAGAGAAACATACCCAAAAAAACATCGTTTAGGGCCTCAAAATGGCCCCGGAAGTTCTGGACCCGAAAAAACTGCTAAAAATAGTAAATTACCAAAATTGTCAGAAAATTATTTTGGGCCAGTTGGAGAAAGTGGGCAGCCACCGATATCCACCTAGATCACTTGTGCATTCTTTCTTGCATGTGTGCATGCTATGTTACTTCCAGTTGTTACGTCAGTTTCTGCACGCTTTCCTTCCCCACGATCATCCTTCTTTCCGCTTCGGCCTGGTGCCAACACCTATCCTAGTGAGACACTACCGGATCTTGTCTGTAAGTACCCTACTTACGACAAATAAATTTAATCCATTGTGCAAGCCTGCCGCCAGTGGAGACATTACATTCTTGGGAAGCATACAGTCATCCACACTGATCATAAGCCGATGCAGTTCATGCAGACACAAGGAAAATTGCAAAATGACCACCATCAAAAGTGGTCCACATACTTGCAGCAATTCCACCTCAACATCAAATATAAAACAGGAAGCACCAATCATGTTGTTGATTGCCCCAGTAGATCACCAGTTGCGGCACTCACCACAGTGCTAGAGTCTTACAGCCATGAGACTTTTGGATGGCCCCAACTCTATGAGACAGACCCGGACTTCGCCACCACCTACCAAATGTTGGGTGTAAAGGTAGTTGTCGATAATTTCCATATTCAGGATGGGTTGTTGTGTCATCTGGCCCATATTTTTGTTCCATCAAGCGAGCGAGTGAGGATGATCTAGGAATCCCACTACAGTCAAGTGACAGTACACTTCGGCATCCAAAAGAAAGTGGCGATGCTACATAAACATTTCTACTGGTTGAAACTTCGACAGGAGGTTAGCAAGTATATTAGTTCCTGCACTGCCTACGCTATTTCCAAACCAAACACTAATAAACAGGGTCTGTACACCCCTCTTCCTACTCCTGACAAGCCATGAGAATCCATCTCAATGGACTACATGTCGAGCCTCCCATCCACCAAGTGGGGAAATGACTGTGTTTTTGTGGTTGTTGATCGTTTTTCTAAGATGGCAATTATGGTTGCCTAGCAAGAAGAACATCACAGCAGAGGCCACTGCCAAGATCTTCTTTGAATGATTCTGGGTACATTTTAGAATCCCACAAACCATTGTCTCAAATCCGGAAAGTTGATTTAACAGCACATTCTGGTCAAGCCTCTGGTCACTGCTAAACACCAAGCTCACCAAATAAACAACCTTCCACCCCCGGACAGATGGCCAAACCGAGGTTGTAACTCGAATGATTGTGAATATCCTTCGCATGTATAATTCAAATCACCCTCACAAGAGCCTTCCCTATGTCCAACATAGTTACAACCAAGCCCTGCATAGCTCAACCGGCCACAACCCCTTTCAGTTGAGGTTGGGATTCCAACCATTGGTTCCCATAGATGTTGCACTTCCCATTGCGGTCACCTCGACCGACTCATCTCCTGCTCCAACTGAAGCTGACAAATCCACCCAGTTCATTGAGAAAATCCATCACATATGCCAACAGGTTTAGGATATTATACAAAAGTCCAATGATAAGTACAAGCAGCGCCATGATCAACATCGGGTGCCACATAAGTTTCAGGTGGGCGACAAAGTTTGGTTGTACTTGCAGAAAGAACGCCTTACAGGACCCCATCGCAAGATTCTCCCACTCTGTTATGTGTCATACACCATCACCAAGGCCACGGGGGATAATTCTTTTGAGCTCAACATTCCTCCTTTCCTTGGCCTACACCCAGTGTTCAATGTGGATCTCCTTCGTCCTTATTTCGCATCATTATTGGGCACCTCAAAAGTAGCAGAACAATTGACACCAACAGAGCTCAACCCCGACTGAATAAAAAAGGCATCTAGTGATCAAATTGTGGACACACAGATCAAGGGAACTCAACATCAAAGGATTTATCTTTATCGAGTCATCAAAGCAGGGCAGCTCCTGCACCAAGGCAAGTGTCTCACCCAGGGCCAAATTCAGCAGAAATTTCCTCATCTGATGGGGGAACTCAATGAAATGGATACCATTTCTTCCTAAGGATGGAGGATTGATCTAGGTGGATATCAGTGGCCACACACCTAATTTTCTAAGTGGCTCAAAACAGTTTTCTAGCAATTTTGGTAATTTACTATTTTTAGCATTTTTTCAATTCCGGAGCCGTTTTGAGGCCCTAAATGATGGTTTTTGGGAAACCGGTGAGAAATATATATATTCCTAATATATTTCCACCACAATTAATCTCCTCGACTATATATTTCCAACGGGCTATCATACTCCTAAAATGGAGATCATATGCAAAAGTTACGACCCCGGGAAGTTGATGTACTAACTTACCCAAACAGGGCCCACGTGACTTTTGGCGCTTCATCTCCTAGGGTTAGGTTTTTGGATGTCTAGTTTTTTTGGCATTCTTGTTTATTGTAAAAATGCCTTCAGATATTCACTGTAATCATCTTCTTGCAAATGAGCACAGTCGTCACATCTCTTCTCAGAGATAAACCGCCACCATTCCAGCAAGCTTGTTTTCGCTGCATTTTACAGTTTCAACTTATTTCCTTATTGAATAGAAAACCAATTTTATGATATCTCTGTTATTTTGTGTTCAGAACCTTTTAATGATCTGTATTCATTTCATTATGCTCATAAAATCCAGATCAATGGTATCAGAGTGGTTTGCTCCTTTTCATCTTAATCCATGTCCCCAATGAAGTTGGAGTACAAAGAGTTGGGTTTCGAGCTTGTTCTCTTGAGGAAAAAATATCTTCCATGCCCAAGTGACCTCTCATGGAAGGAGAAAATAAATTTGATGGGACTGGAGATCCTTTCAAACTATTTCTTGAGGAATCCCTCATGAAACAAAGGAACGAGATGATGGATAGTTTCGTGCAAATCCTTCGGCAGCTACCAACAAGTGATGCATCTTCTTTGAGCGGAGGTGCTTCCCCCTTCAAGGTACAAATAAAATTTGATATTCCTATATTTGAAGGTCATATAGACGCAAATTTTGTAGACAAGTGGTTCAATCTATTAGAAGGGTATTTTTCTATCCATAACTTTTCGAATACAGAAAAGATTACTTTTGCGCTCCTCAAAGTCGTTCCCCATGTCAAAGATTGGTGGGAATCTTTCTATGAGAAAAATGAAAGAGAGGAACCCTCATTATTTACAGTCGTGGCCACCTGGGAATGCTTCAGGGATGCTATTAAGGAACAATACTACCCTGTCAGAAGTTATGATGACTTGTATACCAAATGGACCACACTGCAGCAAGAAAGAGACCAAGCAGTGCCAAATTTCACAAATATCTTCCATACCTTGCACACCAAGCTAGGTATCAAATATTCGGAGCGACATCTGGTTCTCAAGTATTGTGGTGCTCTACATAGATACATCCAGAATGAAATGGAATTTATAGACATCTAGTCCTTGGGTGAGGCCTACCAATATGCCGTCAAAATCAAGTAGAAGCTCAAACAAAAGACACGACAATTTAGGCCTAGGAACCCTGACAAAAAAATCCAGAAAAGGGAGGCCCCAACCCACAGAACAAAGGACAGATCAAATATGGACAATATCAGGACAACCACTCCAAATCGCAAGTAAAGAAGGACACTGGAAAGATAAAGAAAGATATCAGGAAGTGGTTCGACTTCCATAAGAGCCCTTGGCATAACACTACTGACTACCACTCAAATTAGTCATCGATGGCCAAAGTGAAAGCCTCTGAATCATATGCGGTTTCTGACTCTAAGATAGAACCAGAAAGGGGAAGATGGATCATTGACACAGAACCCAGTGCCACCATTTCTACCACCAAGCTCCATCCTGGTGAACTAGACGATCCAAAAGAAGGAGAGCGTCTATTCCATTCTAAGATGTGGGTAAAACGCACCCTGATGCCCTTCATCGTTGATAGCAGTATCTAGAAGAACCTCATCTTAGTAGAAGTCGTCAAGTGGTTGGCCTTGCCAACAACACCGCACCCATAACCCTACACCATTGGATGGCTCCGCCAAGGAAGTTATCTTCGCGTCATCCAACAGTGTCGATTGTCGTACGACATCAAGCTCTTCAAAGATGAGGTATTGTGTGATGTTTCTCCTCTCAAATTTTTTGATGTTCTTTTGGGCCAACCTTGTTTATGGAAACGTCATGTTGTATATGAGTCTAGGCATCGTAGTGTTATTATTAATTTGAACAAGAAATTGTATAGGATACCCAAGGCAGTCCCACCTAGTGTTATTTCCTTAATCTCTACTAAGAAATGCAGGAAGGTCATCTCTCAGATGGGGAATTTTTTCTTCTTCATGATTTTATCTTTGAATAAGAGAAATATCACAGCCACATCCAAGGTATCTGCATCCAACCTCTCCACACAGTATAATAAAGTAGATAAGGTCATGGAAGAATACTCGTATATCTTCTCCTCACCTATCAGGGTACCTCTGCACTGCTAGGTCAAGAACCCCATCAATCTAACCCCGGGGACATCGTCGCCCAATGGGCCAGTCTATCGTCACTCTCTATTAGAGAATGAGATAAAGTGATAGATCCAAGAACTGCTCCACAAGGGGCACATCCATCCCATCTCATCACCTTGTGGGAGCCCAATTGTGTTGGTACAGAACAAAGATGGAACCTGGCAACTCTGCATTGATTATCGGACTCTAATAAAATCACAGTCAGAAACCTGTACCCGATTCCTCGAATCAACGACCTCCTTGATCAATTCATGGGGGCCAAATACTTTAGTAATATTGATCTGAAGTCTGGCTACCACCAAGTCCCAATAGAACAGACAAATGTATGGACGACCGCCTTCAAGTCAAAGGCCTTTTTGAATGGTTGGTCATGCCCTTTGGTTTGACAAATTCTCCAGCCACTTTCATGGACGATGATGGATGATATCCTACAACCATTCACCAATAATTTTCTAGTGGTGTATCTCGATGACATTCTCATTTACAACACGACCACCCTATGGCCTATCATAGTGAGACACTATCAGATGTTGTCCATAAGTACCCTACTTACGAAAAAGAAATGTACTCCATTGTGAAATCCTACTGCCAGTGGAGAAATTACATTCTTGGGAAGGATACGGTCATCCACACTGATTTTAAGCCACTACAGTTCATGTAGACACAAGGAAAATTGCAGAATGACTGCCATCAAAAGTGGTCCACATAATTGTAGCAAGTCCACCTCAAAATCAAGTATAAAACAGGAATCACCAATCGTGTCGTTGATTGCCTCAGCAGACCACCAGTCACGGAACTCACCACGGTGCTAGAATCTTTCGGCCATGAGGCCTATTGATGGCCCCAACTCTATGAGACAAACACGGACTTCGCCACCACCTACCAAATGTTGGGTGCAAATGTAGTTGTTGATCATTTCCATCTTCAGGATGGGTTGTTGTGTCATTTGGGCCATATCTGTGTTCCATCAAGCGAGTGAGCGAAGATGATCTGGGAATCCCACTACAGTCGGGTGGCAGGACACTTCAGCATCAAAAAGACAATGGTGATGTTATAGAAACATTTCTACTAGTCGAAACTTCGACAGGATGTCAGCCAGTATATCAGGTCCTGCACTGCCTGCACTATTTCCAAACCAATCACTAAGAAATAGGACCTGTACACCCCTCTTCCTACTCCTGACAGGCTATGGGAATCCATCTCAATGGACTACATGTCGGGCCTCCCATCCACCAAGCAGGGAAATGACTCTGTTTTTGTGGTTGTTGATCGCTTTTCTAAGATGGTGATTCTGGTTGCCTGCAAGAAGAACATCACAATAGAGGCCACTATTGAGATCTTCTTTGAATGAGTCTGGGTACATTTTGGAATACCACAAACCATTGTCTCAGATTAGGACAATCGATTTATCAACACATTCTAGTCGAGCCTCTGGTCACTACTGGACACCAAGCTCACCAAATACATAGCCTTCCACCCCCAGACAGATGGCCAAACCGAGGCTGTAAATCAAATGATTGTGCATATCCTTTGCATGTATAATTCAAATCACCCTCGCACATGGGATGAGAGCCTTCCCTATGTCCATCATAGATAAAAATGATCCCTTCATATCTCAACCGACCACATCCCCTTCCAGGTGCGGTTGGAATTCCAACCATTGAGTCCCATAGATGTTGCAGTTCCCCTTGCGGTCACCTCAACCTACTAATATCCTACTCCAACTGAAGATGAAAAATCCACCTGTTTCATTGAGAGGATCTAGCACATCTTCCAACAGGTTCAGGATATCCTACAGAAGTCCAATGACAAGTACAAGCAGCGCCATGATCAACATTGGGTGCCAGATAAGTTTCAGGTGGGAGACAAATTTTGGTTGCACTTGCAGAAAGAATGCCTTATAGGAACCCATCGAAATATTCACCCACTTCATTATGGAGTGTACACCATCACCAAGTCTGTGGGTGATAATTCTTTTGAGCTCAACATTCCTCTTTTCCTTGGCCTACACCCAGTGTTCAACGTGGATCTCCATCGCTCGTATTTCCCACCATTATTGCACACCTCAGAAGTAGAAGAACAACTGACACCAATAGAGCTCAACCTAGAATGCATACAACAAGCATCCAGTGATCAAATTTTGGACACACAGATCAAGGCAACTCGCCATCAAAGGATCCAGCTTTATCGAGTTGTTAAAGTAGGGTAGCTCCTGCACCAAGGCAAGTGGCTCACCTGGGGCCAAATTCAACAGAAATTTCCTCATCTGATGGGGGAACTCAACGCAATGGATACCATTGCTTCCTAAGGATGGAGTACTAATCCAAGTGGATATTGGTGGCCACCCACATTTTCCAACTAGCTCAAAACAGTTTTCTGGCAATTTTGGTAATTTACTATTTTTAGCAATTTTTCACTTTTCGAGCCCTTTTGAGGCCCTAAACAATATTTTTTGGGAAAACAGTGAGAAATATACTTCTACCTTTGATATTTTCCCCAAAATGAATCTCCTCGATGATACCTTTTCAACGAGATATCATATGCCTAAAATGGATATTGTGTCCAAAAGTTACGACCCCAAGAAGTTGATGTACTAACTAACCCAAACAGAGACCACATGACTTTTGGCGCTTCATATCCTAGGGTTAGGTTTTTGGATGTCTATGGTTTTTGGAATTTCTGTTTATTGTAAAAAGGCCTTAAAATATTCATTGTAATCATCTTCTTGCGAATGAGCGTAGTCGTCGCATCTCTTCTCGGAGATAAGCTGCCACCATTCCAGTAAGCTTGTTTCCGCTGCATTTTACAGTTTCAACTTATTTCCTTATTGAATAGAAAACTAGTTTTATTGTATCTCTATTATTTTGTGTTAAGAACCTATAAATAATCTGTAGTCATTTCGTTCTTCTCATAAAATATGGATCAATGGTATCAGAGCAGTCTGCTCCTTGTCATCCTAATCCTAATACATGTCCCCAATGAGGTCGGAGTACAAAGAGTTGGGTCTCGAGCTTGTTTCTCTTGAGGAAAAAAGATCTTGCACACCCAAGAAACCTCTCATGGCAGAAGAAAAGAAACATAACAGAACTGGATATCCTTTCAAAATTGTTGATTGAGGAAGCCCTCATGCAACAAAGGAACGAGATGATGGATACTTTCACACAAATCCTTCGTCGGCTACCAACAGGTGACGCATCTTCTTTGAGCGCAGGCGCCACCCCCTTCAAGGTAAAATTAAAATTGATATTCCTATATTTGAAGGTTAGATAGATGCAAATGTTGTATACAAGTGGTTGAATCTATTATAAGGGTATTTTTTTGTCCATAACTTTTCGAATAGAGAAAATATTACTTTTGCGCTCCTCAAAGTTGTTCCCCATGTCAAAGATTGGTGGCAAACTTTTTGTGAGCAAAAGGAAATAGAGGAACCCTCATTATTTACAGTCATGGCCACCTGGGAATCCTTCAGGGATACTATTAAGGAACAATACTACCCTGTCATAAGTTATGATGACTTGTGTACCAAATGGACCACACTACGGCAAGAAAGAGACCAAGCAGTTCCAGATTTCACAAATATCTTCCATACCTTGCGCACCAAGATGGGTATCAAAGATTCAGAGCAACATCTGGTGCTCACGTGTTGTGTTTCTCTTCATAGATACATCCATACCAAAATGTAATTTCTAGACATCTCATCCTTGGGCGCGGCCTACCGATATGTCATCAAAATCGAGCAGAAGCTCAAACAAAAGATGCGACAATTTGGGCCTTTGAACCCCTCACAACAAAATCCAGAAAAGGGTGGCCCCAACCCATAGAAAAAAGGACAGATAAAATATGGATAGTATCAGGACAACCATTCCAAGCTGCAAGAAAATAAGGACACTGAAAAGACAAAGAAAGATACCGAGAAGTGGTGCAACTTCCATAAGATCCCTTGGCATAACACTGTTGACTGCCTCTCAAAGCAGTCGTTGGTGGCCAAAGGGAAAGCCTCTGAATCAAATGCGATTTCTGACTCTGAGCCAAAACTAGAAAGGGGAAGACAGATCATTGACATGGAACCTAGTGTCATCATTGCTACCACAAAGTTCCATCCTGTTGAACCAAACGATTCAGAAGAAGGAGAGCGCCTATTCCATTCTAAGATGTGGGTAAAAGGCACCCCATTGCACTTCATCATTGATAGTGGTAGCTAGAAGAACCTCATCTCAGCAGAGGTCATCAAGTAGTTGGCCCTTCCAACAATGTCAAACCCACAACCCTACACCATTGGATGGCTCTTCCAAGGAAGCTATCTCTGCGTCAGCCAACAGTGTCAACTGTCGTACATCATCAAGCCCTTCAAAGATGAGGTATTGTGTGATGTTGCTCCTCTCAAAGTTTGTGATTTTCTTTTGGGCCAACCTTATTTATGGAAACGTCATGTTGTATATGAGTCTAGGCCTCGTAGTGTTATTATTACTTTGAATAGGAAATTGTACAGAATACCCGAGGCAATCCCACCTAGTTTTATTTCCTTTATCTCTGCTAAGCAATGCAGGAAGGTCATCTCTCAGATGGGGAAGTTTTTCTTCTTTGTGATTCGCTCTCAGAATAAGACAAATATCACATCCACATCTAGGGTCTCTTTAGTCGACCTCTCCACACGGCACAAGAAAGTAGATAAGTTCGTGGAAGAATACTCGAATATATTCTCCTCACCTACAAGGGTACCTCTGCACTGCCAGGTCAATCACCCCATTGATCTAACCCCCAACGCACCACTGCCCAATGGGACAATCTATCATCGCTCTCTGTTAGAGAATGAGTAGATCAAGCGACAAATCCAAGAACTGCTCCACAAGGGGCACATCTGTCCAAGATCATCACCTTGTGGGTGCCCAATCATGTTGGTACAAAAGAAAGACGAAACATGGTGACTCTGCATTGATTACCGGGCTCTGAATAAAATCACAGTCAGAAACTAGTACCCGATTCCCTGAATCGACGACCTCCTTGATCAACTCACGGGGGTCAAATAATTCAATAATATTGATCTGAAGTCTTTCTACCACTAGGTCCCGATAGAACAGACAGATGTATGGAATACTGCCTTCAAGTCAAAGGAAGGTCTTTTTGAATGGTTGGTCATGCCCTTTGGTTTGACAAATGCTCCAGTTTCTTTCATGAGGATGATGGACAATATCCTGCGACCATTCACTGATACTTTTCTAGTTGTGTATCTAGATGACATTCTCATTTACAGCAAGACTTGGGTCGAACACTTGTAGCATATTCAGCAGGTTCTGCACACCCTATGGAAACACAAGTTATACGCCAACTTGGAAAAATGATCCTTCATCACAGACAAAGTCCATTACTTGGGCTATATCATTGATCGACATGGCGTACATGTGGATCCATCCAAGATCCAATTCATTTGTGACTGGCCAACCCCAACCACACTCACTGAGTTTCGAAGCTTCTTGGGCCCTGCCAATTTCTACTGCAGTTTCATGTTGGGATTCTCCCATATTGCATGGGCCCTCAGCCAAATAACCAGGGGTGGTGGTAAGGGGAAATTTGTGTGGGTCTGGTCCCAACAACAATCGTTCATTGATTTGAAGTAGTGCTTGTGCTCAACCCTAGTACTTTCACTACCAGACCTGTAGCATCCCTTTGATATCGTGAGAGATGATTCAGACTATGTTGTGGGCATCGTTCTCACTCAGCATGGCCACCCCATGGCCTATCATAGTGAGATACTATCAGATCGTGTCCGTAAGTACCCTACTTATGACAAAGAAATGTACTCCACTGTGCAATCTTGCGGCCAATGGAGACATTACATTCTTGGGAAGGAGACAGTCATCCACACACATCATAAGCCACTATAGTTCATGTAGACACAAGGAAAATTGCAAAATGACCACCATCAAAAGTGGTCCACATACTTGCAGCAATTCCACCTCAACATCAAGTATAAAATAGGAAGCACCAATCGTGTCACTGATTGTCTCAGTAGACCATCAGTCGTGGCACTCACCACAGTGCTAGACTCTTATGGCCATGAGAAATATGGATGGCCCCAACTCTATGAGACAGACCCGGACTTCGCCACCACTTACCAAATGTTGGGTGCAAACACAATTGTCGATAATTTCCATCTTTAGGATGGGTTGTTGTGTCATCTAGGCCATATCTATGTTCCATCAAATGAGCGAGCAAAGCTAATCTGGGAAGCCCACTACAGTTGGGTGGCAATACACTTTAGCATCGAAAAGATAGTGGCGATGCTATAGAAACATTTCTACTGGCCGAAACTTCGATAGGAGTTCAGCAACTATATCAAGTCCTCCACTCCATACATTATTGCCAAATCGATCACTAAGAAACAAGGCCTGCACACCCCTCTTCCTACTCCTGATAGGCCATGGAAATCCATCTCAATGGACTACATGTCAGGCTTCTCGTCCACAAAACGGGGAAATGACTGTGTTTTTGTGGTTGTTGATCATTTTTCTAAGATGGCGATTCTGGTTGCCTACAAGAAGAACATCACAGTAGAGGCTACTGCCAAGCTCTTATTTGAATGAGTATGGGTATATTTTTGTATCCCACAAACCATTGTCTCATATCGGTACAGTCAATTTCTTAGCACATTCTGGTCAAGCCTCTGGTCACTGCTGGACACCAAGCTCACCAAATTCACGGCCTTCCACCCCCAGACAGATGGCCAAACCGAGGTCATAAATTGAATGATTTTGCATATCCTTCACATGTGTAATTCAAAGCACACTCGCACATGGGATTAGAGCCTTCCCTATATCTATCATAGCTACAACTAAGCCCTGCATAGCTCAAAGGGCCATAGCCCCTTTCAGGTGGGGTTGGGATTCCAACCATTGGGTCCCATAAATGTTGCAGTTCCCCTTGTGGTCACCTCGACCGACTCATCTCCTGCTCCAACTAAAGATGATAAATCCACCTGGTTCATTGAGAGGATCTAGCACATCCACCAATAGTTTTAGGATATCCTACAGAATTCTAATGACAAGTACAAGCAGTGCCATGATCAACATCGGGTGCCACATAATTTTCAGGTGGGCGACAAAGTTTGGTTGCACTTGTAGAAAGAACGCCTTACAGGACCCCATCGGAAGCTTCACCTACTTTGTTATGGGTTGTACACCATCACTAAGGCTGTGCGAAATAATTTCCTTGGCCTACACCCAGTGTTCAACATGCATCTCCTTCGCCCTTATTTCCCACCATTATTGGACAACTCAGAAGTAGCAGAACAACTGACACCAATAGAGCTCAACCTCGACTGCATACAATAGGAATCCAGTGATCAAATTTTTGACACACATATCAAGGGTACTTGACATCAAAGAATCCAACTGGCTCAAAATAGTTTTCTGGCAATTTTGGTAATTTACTACTTTTAGCAGTTTTTCACTTTCAAAGTCGTTTTGAGGCCCTAAACGATGTTTTTTTGGGGAAACCTATGAGAAATATACTTATACCTTCAATATGTTCCCCAAAATGAATCTCCTTGATGATACCTTTCCAACGGACTATCATACACCTAAAACGGAGATCGTATGCAAAAGTTACGACCCCGGGAAGTTGATGTACTAACTTACCCAAACAAGGCCCATGTGACTTTTGGCACTTCATCTCCTAGGGTTAGGTTTTTGGATGTCTATGGATTTTGGAATTCTTGTTTATTGTAAAAATGCCTTCAGAGCCTCATTGTAATCATCTTATTGTGAATGAGTGCAGTTGTCACATCTCTTCTCAGAGATAATCCATCACCATTCCAACAAGCTTGTTTCCACTGCATTTTACAATTTCAACTTATTTCCTTATTGAATAGAAAACCAGTTTTATTGTTTCTCTATTATTTTGTGTTAAGCACTTGTTAATAATCTGTATTCATTTTGTTCTGCTCATAAAATCCAGATCATATTCACCATAACGTTTCTGTCACATTCTTCCCGATATGCATTGTATCAAACAAATGAGCTATTTTTATCTCCTCATAGTAGGGCAGCCTCATGAATTGAGCGAGATAACATTTCATTTCTCATGGAAGCCCATTATTAATACCTCCATAATGATGGTGGCCTTCATGAAGCATAAAAGAAATCACAATAATAATTATCAAATACGGTAAAATAAATTCAATGATTAAAATAAACATTCAAAACATTACATGATCTATGATACATAAAGAAATTGAGTACCTTGACAATTTCTATTATATTCCAACCTCCATAGGTGAGGTGTCATTCTTCGTGGTTTGAAACCAATCTCTTCTTTGCCATTGAAAATATTTTTTCCAGTAGTATGATACCTATGGTTCTTAGGGAGGAGGTGCCTATACTCATCAAACACCACCTTTCCTAAACTTTTTGAATGACGATACTTCATCTTAGGGCCACAAACTACACATTTAAATTTACCCTTTGTTTGAAGACGTACAACAAATGGATTAATGTCAATTATACGATGAGATTATTTAAAAATTAAACATGCACCATGATAACATTAAAAAATTATATAGTATTAAAGAGCAATATTAGAATGCTACATACCACAAAAATGTGTTAGTCCAGGGGCATCATGAATTGTCCATAAAATTATTCCATGAAATTTAAATTTCTTCTCCCCGATTGGTTTACATATGTCATACATTGTGATGCCAGCCCATAAATTTAGTAGATTGTCATTAAGAGGCTCGATATATACATTCATATCTTTAACCTGGTACTTACCTAATTGTTTGAAATTACACATAATTACTATAGGAATGATATCATGTAATATATATAAGTAAATAAATAAACAAAAGATATTATGCAATAATTGAAACAAATGAAAATGTTACATTCAAAAAATTAATGTAAACAAATACCTGGAACAATCATTGTCAACATTGTGTGCTCCCTCTTTATTGACATCCAAGGAGGAATGTTATTGTTGATAAAAAAAATAGGCCACACTAAGTAAATAGACCTAAGCTCTCTAAATGGATTAACACCATCAACTGCCAATGAAAGCCTAACATTACGAGGTTCATCTTTGAAATCTACCCATTTTTCCTCAATTTCCCTAAATGCAAAACCATCGGCAAGCATTTGAAGAACACCATCTCCACTTTTGTTACGTGTATGGTAATCCATAAATTGTGCTATGCTTTCACACCTGAACAATCGCTGCAAACATGGAATTATGGGAATATGAAAAAGAACATTTTGAGGCACCCTTTATGTTATTTGATCGGTTCGATATCTACTGATAATACAATCTGGACAATCTGTTTTCAAAGCATGTTGTCCATAATATATAATATGATCATTAGGACATGCATCTATAGTTTGATAATCCATTCCAATGTCTTTCATAATGGCATGCAAACCTCGATATGTGC
>JZKD02S2012148.1:711188-729012 GCA_000966675.3 Picea glauca
TTATTTGATGATCTTGATTGTTGATAGGTTATTTGAAACATTACGAGAAGACCTCCTGTAAGGGAGCTATTGTTTTCATGCCTACAACAACTAAGCCTTTTTAAGTGTATTTATTATTCAATGCATGAATGTTTACTTGATGATCTTGATTTTTGATAGGTTTTGTGAAACATCATGAGAGGACCTACTGTAAGGGAGCTAGTGTTTTCTTTCCTACAACAACTAATTCTTATTAAGTGGAATGAAAGAGTTAGGATTTGATTGAATTTTATTAGATTAGAGTTAGATGCCTACTCCTGCATATATTTTGTTGGCATCATCACAAGCTTACGAGCATCCTTGGTTGATAATTAAATGAAAGCAATTTAAGCAATTGAATTGCCCAACAATAATAATAATAATTTCATTTCAAGACCACCATCAAACTAGACGCCAAATTGATGTATGAGACCCCTTATTTGTGGGACAAAGGACCCCATACATATAATACCTACACATCTTACCGTATATATCTCAATATATACATGTAAACACAATTTAAATACAATGTTATAAATTATTAATACAATGTTAGTATGGTCACGAAAATGACAGCAATGCACCTTGCAAATGAATATATACACCAAAATATACATTTTAGATTACAATGTGCAAAGCTTCCACATCATACACTCCTCAATACATCACCATAAAGTGTTTTATTACCCGCCACTTACGACGACTTTTTTTTTCCACAAAAAAATTTGCTCATTTATATTAGACATAATTTTTTTACATCTTCCATCTTATATACAAGAATCCATTACAGTACATAACTAATGGAATCATAATCATTCTTACAAATAAAAAAAAATATGAAGTACTACTAGTCTCAGATAAGATCTAGACAATGCCGATGAGTCAAGTAGGACATCATCAATAACATAAAACTAAATCTCCCATATTACAATACATATATAAACTATAATGTTGATAAAAAAGAAACAGTTCCACACAAAAAATATAATGGATTCTAATCTGTCTCCTAGGTCCTTCTGCTCCATTAGTCCAGTGATGATAGAATATAGTGCCTTTTGTATCTTCAAAGGCCTGCTTTGAAATCTTGTCTGCTTCAGTATTAAAGCTTATGAAAATGTGTTAGTAGCTAATAAACAGAAATTTATTTGATAGAGCTTTTATTCTAGTGTTCCATCCTTCCACTGAGCATACCTGAAGTCTACCTTTGTTTAATAGACATTCGACAACTATTTTAGAATCACCCAACACATGGATGTGAGGTATTGACAAGTGATATGCTAGCATGAGAGTGGCCCATGCTCCCAATCTCTCTTGTATTGGATCCTCTGTCGCAATTGAAGGTCCATCTTATAACTGTAGCATCCAAAGTTTTTATAACTCCACCTGCACCACACAAGTTGCCATATATTTGTGTTGCACCATCTAACCAAGCTAATGTTGAATCCTTTTGATGAGTAATCAATATACCTATTAGAATTCTATCCTTTGGTTGAGAACTAGTTCTGTTTATTATTTCCAAAGTATTATAAATCACTACCTGAATTGAAGGGTTGGACTCTTCAAAAATCACTTTGTTCCACTCATGCCAGATGTACCAACTAATAGGTGTTGCTATCTGTGTAGGGATGGTCTTTTCCTCACACCATTTTTTAATGCAATCTGATAGGGTGTTCCCAATCCAACATCTTTTTAAGTTTAATTCTTTGATTATTATATTCCAAACTGATGTTGTAAAAGGACAAAGTTTAAAGAGATGAAAGCCAGTTTCAGAATCAAGTTTACAAAGTGGACAGCGTCCTGGTCCTTCCCATCCCCTTTTCTGCAAAGAGTCCCAAGTTATAATTTTTCCTTCCATAGCCAACCATATGAACAATTTAATTTTTAATTGGACTTTCCATTTCCAGATGGAATCTCTCCAAGTCTCCACTTTCAACAATCTTTTTGATGAAATTAAGCTCCAATAGAAGTTTTTAACAGATGGATATCCATAATTATCTCCTCCTATCCACATTAATGTATCTTCCATATCATGGATGAGAGCTCCAGATTCACTAAGTGCGCGCCTGTACTAATCCCACTCTTTTGCAAGTTCCCCCAAAAATCCCAAATCACTACTACACAGCCAATAGGAGGATAATGATTGTTCATCTGTAAAATTCCTGGCATGTGAAAGAGTAATGATGTTTTTTTGAGATAATGAAGACACAATATTATTATATAGGAAAGAGTTATTTCCCATCCCCAGTATCCGGTCCTTTCCCAGAGGGATAAGTTGTCATGTCCCTGGGTTTCAACATAAACCATGCGTGATTAAGTGAAAAACTTTTAACAAGCCACTCCAAATTCTAGATGCCACGTTTAGCTGGAAGGAAGGGGATCTAAGCCAATTTATCACTGTCTAATGATGAAGATACTTGTCGAGTACAACCTTGTTCCAAATTCCCTCTCCCATTAGTACTCTCCATAGGGTGTTCACGACCAAAGATTTACTGAAATCAAAGATGTTACGAATTCCCCAGCCCCTATATATCTTTGGAAGCATGATCTGCTCCCAATTGCACACATGTATCTGGTGACAATCACAATTTCTATTCCAAAGAAAACTATACATCAATTTCCTCAAAGTATTCAAGACAGAACAGGGGACAACAGCGAGAGACATCCAGTATATTGGTTGTCTTTCTAGCACATTTTTCAATAGGGTGAATCGTCCTCCTAAGGACAACCACCTATAGCACCAATTGTTTATCCTTTTTTCCATCTTTTTTATTAACTAGCCCTAATCTTCGATACGCTGCACTCATTTCTTAAGTAAAAATCCAAGGTATTTGAAACCCAAATCCAGCTCCAAGAATCTATAAGGAAAAATAGCTTTGAAAGGTAATAGATCATGTTCCGTAAGTCCAACTTGATGGAAAGTAGACTTTGTACCATTGATATTTAAGCCAGAAGTCAAACAGAAACATTTTAACACCTTGTCAATCTCCCACCACTCCTACATATTATCACATGTCATTATGATCACATCATCAACAAACAGAATGTGTAGAATCTTTATGGTCCTGGACACTTTAATACCAGTCAATTTACCCTCTCTTTGACTGTCTTTCAATAGGAGACTCAGTCCTTACATAACTAGGATAAAGAGAAGATGAGATAAAGGGAAAACTTGCCTTAATCCCCTGCCACTTTTAAAGAAATCAATGGCCTCTCCATTAATCAAAACTGAATAAGAAGTGGAAACAACACAGCTCATTATCTAGTTTGTCATGTTTAGGCCCATACCTATTTGTAGAAGAAGCATACGCAACAAGTCTCAGTTAATGCAGTCATAAGATTTCTATAAATCCAATTTTAAAACCAATGACTTTGTATTTGATCCAAGTGGATATCAGTGACCACCCACCTTTTCCAACTGGCTCAAAACAGTTTTCTGACAATTTCAGCAATTTACTATTTTTAGCAGTTTTAACTTTTGGGGCCATTTTGAGGGCCTAAATGAAGGTTTTTCGGGATTGAGATTCCCAATGATAGCTAAAGGAATGATTGATCCCCCAAAATGAATATACTCGATGATACCTTTCCAATGGGCTATCATATGCCTAAAACGAAGATCATATGCAAAAGTTACGACCCTGGGAAGTTGATGTACTAACTTACCCAAACGGGGCCCACATGACTTTTGGCGCTTCATCTCCTAGGGTTAGGCTTTTGGATGTCTAGGGTTTTTGGCATTCTTGTTTATTGTAAAAATGCCTTCAAAGCCTCATTGTAATTATCTTTGTGTGAATGAGCGCAGTCGTTACATCTCTTCTCAGAGATAAGCCGCCACCATTCCAGCAAGCTTGTTTTCGTTACATTTTACAGTTCCAACTTATTTCCTTATTGAATAGAAAACTAGTTTTATTGTATCTCTGTTATTTTTTGTTAAGAACCTATTAATAATATGTTGTCATTTTGTTCTTCTCATAAAATTCGGATCAGTATTCTTCTTTTTAATGCTATGAATGCACTCAACTGTACCGATGGCATCATGTATCTGTCTCCCCTAGAGAAATCCCAACTACTCCTCCGAAAGCGATCTAGACAAAATCGGTTTAATCCGATCGGCTATAGTATTTGAAATTACTTTATAACTAAGATTACACAGAGAGATCGTTCTATAGTCTCCAAAATGATGAGGCTTATTTACTTTGGGGATCAAAGTAATAAAAGTCGAGTTTAATGCTCCTGGGATAAGTCCTTTTAATCTAGACTCTTCTACCATTTCAAGGAGATCCTCCCCAACAATATCAAAGAGATGCTTAAAAAAATCAACTATCCAGCCATCCAGGCTAGGACTCTTATCAACTTTAAAATTGGATAATACCTTTTTCAATTCCTCCTTATCAACAGGTTTGTATAGAGCCTCAGCCTCAGTGTCATTCAACATATTAGAAAACAATGCAACCACCCTGACTTGATCACTGGTAGAAGGTACCAGTAGCTCTTTATAAAAATCTTTGAAGTGTTTTAATGCATTTTTTTTAATATTTTCCTGACCACAGTATACTTTTCCCACTTCATCTTGTATCTCCCATACACACTTGCTATTTCTCCTAAAGCTAGTGAATTTATGAAAAAAAATAGTATTTAGGTCTCCACTGTGGATCTAGATAGCACGGCTTCGTTGGCACCATTGCTCCTCTATTTATTTAAGAATAATATTTATTTCTTGTTCCATCTCCTTTAAAGGCATATCAATTAAAGTATTATAGGTCCCCTCCGCCAAGTTTTGTATCCTAAAATAAATCTCTTTCTCCAGGCAATAGAGTCTAGAATTTTTACAAAAATTTTGGTCCTTTTGCCAAGCTTTCGTGATATCTTTGAGATATTTTATCTTCCATAAAAGTCATTTATGTTTTCCAGTCTCCATGATATACTTTGGATCATTCCACTGTTTTTGCACCATCAATATAAAATATTTTTCTATAGTCCACGTAGGATTAAACTTGAACGGGAAAGCCTTAAAAAGAGGAGGTAAATCCAACTGGAGCAATATCGGAGCATGGACAGAGATTAAGGGGTATTCCACATGTGCTTTGTATATGCCAACTGTATCAACGATATCTTTAGATAGGAAAGTTTTTTCTAGTCTCTTTGCAATAAATTCATCTCTCGCTCGTCCATTGCGCCAAGTAGGCACCACTTTCCCCGGAACTATGTCAATGAGATTATTTCTATGAAAATAAGTATTAAATAAACTTTCCATTGGCCCCAAAGAGGATGCACCACCCCATAATTCTCCTGATGACAATGTCAAATTGAGATCCCCTGCTAAAATAAGATTTTTTAAGGTCAACAAACCTGAAGTTTCCAACCTTTCCCAGAAAAGTTTGCGCTCCATGCATGGCTCGTAGACATTTAGAAGATTAATCTGTCTTTTACTTTCTAAACATAACCCTTTCAATAAAATCCCACCACATGTAAGGAAAGGAACCAGATCAAAGTAATTTGGATCCCAAGAAACCATTAAACCACCAGAGGTACCAACATAAATCACCGCACAACTTAACGACATTGGTCGAAGGGTGTGAAAGAAAGAACGAGCTTTTTCTGAGTGAACTAGACTCTCCTGAAAGAAAACAATATTAGGGCAGGTTTTGTCCAAAACACTTCGAACCGAGGCTAATTTTAGGGTGCCTTCAGTCCCACTTAAGTTGAGTGAGAGAAGAAACATTAATTAGACCTTGCAAGGGCCTTCAACGCTCTAAGGGCCCCACCTTCGGTGGAAGTATGTGGAACAAAATCATGAGAGGAATCAAGTATAGATTTTTTCTGGGAACTTCTAGTTTTTATCAGGGAATCTTCAATTCCCAATCCCCTAGACCAAGAAAATTCTTTTCCAACCTCTACAGTAGAAGACCACGAACAACTAGCCTCCCCTTTTCCAGCCACATCGTCAATGATCGATTTACCAAGATAAACTGGTAATTGTACATTTGAATCATTACCATGGATGAAAGGGATCAATGAGTCAAGTATCGTAGAGAGTGAGGACTCCTCCTCTTTCGGTTCCCTATAGCCAGGTGGAGTGGTAGAAAGACCCATCAAGAGTTGACTTGTGCCTCGGACTGATGGGAAGGTTCCAATGAGGGAATATAAAGGGATTTCTTAATACAGGACAAGTCATGACTATCAGTGATAGTCACTGGCTCCATTCCCGAGAAGACAGTCAAAGAGTTGTGTAAAGGCTCTCAGATTCTGGAAGATAGACAAGTATCAACAGAACCCCTCATTTTAGCTAAAGGTGGTAAGCAAGATTTTGTAGTAACACTCTTAAGCCAAACAGAAGAGTTTAATACTTCTCTTTCCCAAATAGAGAGGAATTAAAAAAAAATGGGCAAAATGATTGTATCTTACCGATTACTGTGGTTGTACCCTCCAAGTACTTGGGATCGACCCGGTCCTGTAGGACGGCTTCAAAACCATAGAAACTCATTTCCATGGAGGAATCTGGTGTACTGTAAAAAAATTCAGAACCTTCCTGAGCATAATCTCCATCAGCAAAACCTTTACAATCTCGTCGTAGGTGTGAAGTACTTCTACAATAACTGCATCTAAACAGAATACCAAGGTAGTCTAATCTCTATAGGAAACGTTTTCCTCTCCACTCTATCTCTAGAGTCTTCGACAAACCCTGGTGTATATCCAATTCAACTAGGACCCTACCAACCTTTCTTGTTGCCACCAAGAGATTTGTTCTGTCAATCATTATGAACTTTCCAAGGGAGTTTCCAATGGCCGCAAGCGCCCCTTCATTCCATAAATACAAAGGAAGGCCCAGAAGTAATACCCACATATGTCTAAAGGAGAATTATTATGTATCCAGGTTGAAAGCAAGCCGCCGCCTCTTTAACATGAGACCACTTGCTCCATTTACCCAATTCTTTTCAAGCAGTGTAGCTACATCTTCAGGACAGTTACATAGGAAACCCATCCATCCTTTTGTTAAATAAAAAACCTCAGGAACATATCCTAGGACTGGAAGCCAAACCCGCTCCAACCAGACAGTTAATTTCTCTACACACAAGTTACTATAAGCAAATCTTCCCACTAATCCGCAAAGTGCCATCCTGCAAGTGTCCATCATTTTGACAATTTTATAAGCAGCCCATTGTTTGTAACACTTTACAACAATAGAAGGACTAGGAGCCTTAATACGAGAAAACGTATTATCGTTCCCTCTATTGTCTTTCTGGAAACTGTTCCCCGAACTCTGTTTCGGAGCCCCCAATGATGACTCTGACAGTGCAGGTAAGTAAGTGTCTAAGGAAGGAGCTAAACCATGTTCACTGCTATGGTGTATTTATTGTGAAGCAAACGACACAGCACTAGAATGAAAGCCAATGTTCTGAAAACCCGAAGGCACCCCCGTAGAAGTGTGGTTTGTATTTACTTCTTCCTCTTTCCAAAAACCTTCAACTGACTCATTCATTGATATGTTAACCTCCGCATTAATGTTTGCCAACCAATTAAGTGTCATCAGGGCCTCCACTGGGAAAGCACTAAAATCAAAATGCAGAAATATAGGGTTGAAAACTCTCCAAAGTCCAAGGTAGGGAGATAATAAGTATGACTCTGACTAAAGATTAAGGATAGCAATCCACCTATGATCCACTATTCAAACCCCAAAGAAACAAGAAGGAAAGATATTTGTTCCGATAAGATAAGTTATAGTTACCAAGAATAGATGGAAAAATGACAAAGAAGACTTTCTGACTATAATAAATGACATCCCCCACCAATGAGCCTCTAAAACTAGTAGAACCCTGCATCAAAAACCTCTAGGACTCTAACTAAAAAACTGAAAAACTAGCCAGTAAAGAAGAGTAGGAGGGATAGAACTACCGGAGCCCTCCAATCCTAGACTAGTCAGAAGAAGGTATTTTCCCTTCTGCCATGGATTCCGCTGGATATTATCCCGCCCAAAAAATTTGAAAAATCAAAAAAGTTCCCCCTGGTTCGTGGTCGTTTCCCTCCATCTTCTTCTTCTACCGTATAGGGGTCTTCTTACAACAACGACTTGAGTGGTCAGTTTCCATCAAAAAGTTGTCAAAATGGAAGGGTCACATATTAATAAATGTTATCTCCTTATATTACTAGCACAGCCGCTAACTCGCGGCTAAGAATGCCGAAAGGTATCGACTGGTAATTAGCGAGTGTGCTAGTTAACCACGATCCCACTTATGATCTCAAGAACCACGATCAACCTTTTCAGTTAACTGCCCATGCATATTCGGGTGCAGTGTAGCCTATGCCTTTTACCAAATTCATGAAAGACACAGCCGCTAACTCGCGAACGCTCCATGCTCATGCAATAGGTGGGTCGGACATCGAATATGAAACGCGCGGACAGCTGAGGAGGAAGTTGAAGTAGTGCCCGTTAATAATCTAAACGTGGCAATTATATGGTGCTACAGTAATTTCTTAATATGATTAGGTAAATGTTAAAAAGTAAACAGGTTAACAGATGCATTAAAAAATACAAGGAAGTTATGAAGAGTAAATCACATTCATTGATTTGGGAGGACGACTAAGAATATGCCAGCATCTTCAATTGTTAATCATCAGATTGGAATTTTAGATTAAAAGGTCATTAATCGTGCTCATTGCCAATAGATATATACCTTTCGGCGTAATCATATATTTAGATCTCTCCTTTAGATAGTTGGTCAAAGGTTCGAGGCATGTCAAGGATTTTTGGAGGGATCTATACAAAATACGTACTATGTGGAGAAGACAAATGTAAGAATTTGGGTCTTCAAACTTTAGAGAGGTTACACTTGCAAATATTTTGCATACACGTGTGAGGATGGGCACGCATCTCAAGGGGCCTTCCTTTTTCCTAACTTTACATTTTACTTTAGAAAATGATGTACAAGTGAATAGAAGCGGTACAATAAAATTGGTTGAAAAGATTATGTAATTATAAGTTAATGATTAATCTAGTTATTTAGATCATTTTAATATATTTATTAACAAATAAATTTAACTAATTTTAAATTATTATTATAAAATTAATTTTAATTTAAAATTTTGGGAAAAAAATAAATTTTATTATTTTATTTTATTATTCAACTTTATTAATGATGTTTGAGTATTCTATCATCTTGTACTAAATTGAAAACTTTGTGAACATCTAACTTGAGTATTAATAATAATAATAATAATCTATTTTTAAGGTCACAGCCAAGCCAACACACCAAATTGGTGTATGAGACCCCCTTGTTTGTGGGACAAGGGACCCCCCTCCGCCCAGCAATTTGACTGGTAAAGTCTACGAAGGTATACATACCCTACCCCCCTCTGGATTTGAACCTATAACCTCTTAAGAGGAAACACATGTTCTTAACCATTAGGCCCACTCAGGCTGTATTATATTTCATTCAAAGATATAAAACTTCGTAAATATGAAACTTGAGTATTATATATGTTATTGATTTCATTTAAAGATATAAATTGTATGATGATTTAGATAGATTGTTCATTGAGTTATTGATGTGAATGAATTAAATAATGATGAAGAAAATAAAAGAATAAAATGTCCATGAAACTTTTTAAAATTGCAATTTTGGATTATTCATGTTATGATCTTTAATCTAAGAAATTTATTGATAAAAGAATATAAAAAAATGTTTTACATTTTATTAATAAAAAAATAATAATAATTAAGGTGAGAAAAAAATATGTATTTTTATTAATATAAAAAAAAATGTATAGTTGCGTGCTTATGACATTCATAAGTGTTGTTGGGCCATTTACATGACATTTTTATGTTTGATTCATTATTATGATCTAACGATTATCATAACATCCATCATTACAAAAAAAATGAACTTTGTTTCCATTCAGTTACATATATAGCCTCAAAAAAGACAAAAACGATTCAAAGTGTTACATTTACCATTCATCCAGTAAATTGTGAAAGTCCATCATTATACAAAATCAGAGATATAACACTAAAAATATGGAATTGTAGGTTCACTATTCATGATTATATTTTGCATTGTGTCCATTCTAGATTAGAAACAAACCAAGTTCCACGGTCTAACCCAACTCCATCTTTTGAGAGCTCATCTACAACATTATTCCTATCCATGTAAATATGAGACAAAGATGTAAGTAGATTGTGTACTTCATCATACAAGGTTCGTAATGTAAAATTCATGTGGGCAATTTATCTGCACATCCATTTGATAACCAACATTGAGTCTCCAAAGATTTGTAAATGGGTTACACCAAAATTTTGTGCTACTTTTAGAACTAGCTTTAAAGCCATCATTTCATAGAAATTATTGGTTTCTTGATCAATTACAACTTTAAAAGAGATATTGTGATTTGAATATAGGTATAGTATGCATCCTAAACCTCCCTTAGAGGGATTCCCCTGTGAAGTACCATCCAAAATATCCCATGGAATGTTTTTATTTATTTCCACTTCACTTTTCCTGTGAGGGATAGTTTTTTCGTGCATCTTTGGATAGTCATTTAAAATATTTATGGCATGTATTGCACATTTGAGAGGAAGTGTCTCTTTTTCTTCAAACAGATTTAGATTTCTGGCAAGTCAAATTCCCCAGGCTATGTTGAGAGGTAGTGCTCTTTGATCTTGGAAGTCTCCTTTCTAGTGCACCATGTTTTGAAAGCATCTTCAAGACTTCTTGCCAATAATTTCCCAATCCCTATTAAATTTTTCACCTCTTTCCATACCTCCTTGGAGCATAGACATTCCAGCATGAGGTGTAATGTCCCATTCTCCCTAGGCAGTCAAAATACCGTGGTGGTTTACACAGTTTCCCGTAAACCATTAGACGGATGAGGAGGGAAATGATATTGGTAAAGTCACTTTCAAATTATAAAGTGAAAACTTAGGAAAAGTGAGTTTATTAATATTAAACCCCTCTTTGAGGGTATTTCTCTCCAATTATTAATTAAATGAATATTTTAATGGAGAAAAAGAAAAGTGAAAGAATAAAAGGACAGTTGAGGGTGGAAAAGGCATTATTGACTATTCATTTTGAAAATTGAGTTTGGGTGAAGAGCTCGGAGAGCTAGCAAGGGTTTCAGCTGGAAACCCATATTGGTGCTCGGATTCGGCAATGAAACTATCTGCCCTAGCCGTGAGATTGGAGGAGCCATTCAAGGTTCTCATTTGTAGGTATTGGCATTGTGATTCGAAGATCTTCATCAAGGGAAGAATTTCATTTGCAGATCTAAAAAGAGAGGGTATTGTCTCTTTGGCACGAGTGGAGAATTGGGCGTTTTCCCTTGAGCTGGACACATCCTCTAATTTTTTGTTGTGTGTGGTCTACTGGGGGCCGAGTTTGCATCTTCCCAATTCATGGTACCTCTTGTTGGGCATGGGATTGGTTTGTGATCCCTGCTGGTCATCTTCTCCTGTAGCTACGCATTCCCTTTCTGTTGGTCGTGCCTCTCTTCTCCTATAGCTGTGTGTTCTTTGTTGGTGACGCGTGGAATGACAAAGGGGTGGTTGTTGTTGGGCGACCTCCATTAGAGTGTTGTTTGTTGCAGGGTGAGAGGATCATCACCAAGCTAGGGGTTGCTAAATCATTAAATCAGATGGTTGGGCATTAATTATATGAGTCGCCCCCCTTTTACCAATTTGTGGGGACAGTTTTGGATGCTTTCTCAGGGTTGTGTGTGTTTTTGATTGGTTCCAAGTTTCCTACAGAAGATCTTCCCTTCATCTTTGAGAGGTATTTTCACCTCATTTTGACTATCATTGATTCAGCATTATTATTCAATAAAAACAGCCAGAGTTTAGCAAATTTGCTCATTGAAATGTGAATGTTTTATCATTAATTTTATGGGTTTGTTCAATGTCGAAATAATACACTTGACACTCATTTGGGGAGGTATAAGGGGTTAGAAAACCCACAGATCAGCATACAAACCAAGGAAATAGACCGTTGTCCATTAACATTTCACTTTCAACAGTCAAATACCCCAGCATGCAAAGTGTTTGATGAAAGTCCAACACCAAAACTAGAAGAGTTTTTCCAATTTTTGCAACTTAGAATATTTCAGTGGTATCAGAGCATGATTTTGGCCAGTTATGGGCGACATTGATGATTAAGGAAGGGTTGCAAAACATCACTTATAGGCGCAGAAGGTATAGAAGCGTAGAGGACAGAGGAGAAGAAATGGAGGACACTCCAGGGAAAAATGCAAATCTAACAGAGGACAAAGAGGATGGTTTGATCAGAGGGCTTATGAAAGCCTTACAGGATATTGCAGAGGGCCAGAGAGAGACCCGAGAGTTCATGGGTAGAGTCATAGGTTATGCTCTAGGGAGTAAGCATGGTGAAGAAAGGGGGGAGAGCAGCAAGAGAGGGTAGATGGAAGAAGGGGGAAACACACACCAACCCCATATTGAAGTGATCACTTCCAGGACCAACCCTCAGAACCGCCCTCATGACTACAGTGAGATTCCTAGGTCTACAATGCCAAATTTCTTAGGACCACCGGAGACAGGTACAGGAGGGAAGGTAGAGCAGGACGAGCCATTAGCAGCCTATTTCCAGGAGTATAAGGCCATGGATGCAGAATTGAGAGAAGCTATGACTTTTGCCGAGTTTTGTAGCTTCAAGGGGAGAAACAAGACAAGGTTCTTCAACAGGGGTCCCACGCAGAGCTACGAGTTACAGCGCATAGCAAGCAAGCTCACTTTACCATACTTCGATGGGATGTCGAAGTGCACTGCATGAGCTTGGGTGCAGAAGCTCGACACCTACTTACAGCTGAACCCCATGGCGGAAACCGATGCAAGTTGGCAACATTGCACTTGGAGGGTGAGGCACAGGACTAGTGGTACCATGGGATGTCCACTCTGGGACATGCCCATATCGTCACCTTTGCTGAGTTTACAGGGAGACTGGTGCATAGATTTGATAGGAGAGATCCCGAGTTGTCCTTCAGAGACTTGGCACAATTGAAACAAACTGGTTCGGCAGAGGCCTTTATATCAGATTTCCAAAGGATATCAGTGATCGTCACCGATATCTCTAAGGCCCGATTGGTGATGTTGTTCACAGAGGGGCTAACCGATCCACTTCGAGGATGGGTGAAGTCTTACAAGCCTACTTCGCTACAGGATGCAGTTAGCAGGGCTAGAGACCTACAGGAGTCAGTACCCAAGCCTAAATTCACCCCGAGACCGAACTTCCCCACGAATTTCAATGACAGGGGACCACCACAGAGGGATGGCGCAGGACCGCAACAAAGAGACTGGGCAGGACAGCCACAGAGGGATTGGACGGGAAGGAACAGGATGGATGATGCTACCAGGCAGGATCTAAGGAGGAAGAAGATGTGTTTCACATGGCCAGGAACCATGGGTACCAGGTCACAGGTGTGCAGGCAAGGCCAAGGCACACTACATAGAGGTCTTCTCAGATAGCAGGGAGGATGAGGAGATAGGAGAACAGGGACAGAAGGAGGACCCACCGATGGCAGAGGCAGAGCAGGCATCGATGGAGAATTAGGAGACTATAGCATCACTCTCAGGGATTCCCAGGTTTCATACCTTCAGGATGAGGGGAGGATTACAGGTACACAGAGTGATGGTGTTGGTGGATGGTGGGGCATCCCACAATTTTATCGATGCTTCATTGGTAGAGCGGAAGGGCATTACCACCGAAGCCTTTGAGGGATTTTCAGTGATCATACTAGGGGAGAACACCCTAAACTGTACCAGATACGTCCCACGGATGACATTGAGCCTAGGGAACTACACCATTACCGATGACTTCTTCGTGGTGAAGGTGCCTGACACCAATGTGGTATTGGGAGTTCAGTGGTTATACTCCCTAGGGAATTACTCCACTAACTACCAGACTATGGAGATGGAGTTCCAAGGATAGTATGGCAAGAGAGTGGTTTTGGGAGGCATGAACACTTACCCTCCCAAGGTAGTGACCACAAAGAAGATGGAGGCAGTGATGAGGCAGGACGACATTGCATGGGTTGCAGAGTTTCAGATTTCAGTGCATATGCCTAAGGGCGGGGAGCCCAATTTTCTGAGAGAGATAAAGGCCTTGCTTAAGAAGCACCAGAAGGTCTTTGGTGATATACCTCCAGGTATGCCTCCAGACAGGGGCTTTGAGCACACCATCGAGTTAGAGGAGGGGACGGGAGCAGTGATTACCACCCCGTATAGGCACCCCAAGGCCTATAAGGATGATATCAAAAGGACCATCAAGGAGCTACTGGCGATGGGCCACATCAGACCGAGGTCAAGTCCTTTCGCTTCTTCTGTAGTGATGGTAAAGAAGAAGGATGGGACCCTCAAAATGTGCATTGATTACCGAGCCCTCAACAAGAGGACCATCAAGAACAGGTACCCTATACCTCGGATTGATGAGCTAATGGATGAGTTGAGAGGGGCCAAATACTTTTCGAAGATTGATCTACGGTCGGGCTATCATCAGATCAGGATGCGAGAAGGGGATGAATACAAGACAGCCTTCAAGTGCCACTATGGGCACTACAAGTTCTTGGTGATGCCTTTTGGGCTAACCAACGCCCCGGCCACATTCCAGTCCTGTATGAACCACATGTTTAGCAAACAGATCAAGAAGTATTTGTTGGTTTTTTTTTATGACATTTTGGTCTACAGCCGCACTTGGGAGGAACACCTCCAACATCTAGATGAGGTGATGGGAATATTGGAAAAATGGGAGTTGTATGTGAAGTTGTCCAAATGTGAGTTTGGGTTGACAGATATGCTCTATTTAGGGCATGTGATTGGAGAACAGGGAGTGCAAGTACACTGGGACAAGATCTAAGTGATTCGTGATTGGCCTCCGCCAAGGAACACTACAGAGTTAAAGAGCTTCATGGTCTTATGCACTTACTACCAAAGGTATGTGAAGGGTTTTTCTCAGTTGACAGCCCCACTGATAGATTTGACCAAGAAGGGGGCCTTTGAATGGACAGATGGGGCACAAAGGGTCTTCGACAGAATGAAGGACATCATGAGTTCGTGCTCGGTCTTAGCTTTTCCGGACTTTACCCAACCCTTCGTGTTGGAGTGTGATGCATCCGGAGTAGGTATTGGAGCCATGCTTATGCAGAGGAATCATCCCATAGCTTTCGAGAGTCGAAAGCTTAGATATTACGAGAAGCTATACTCTATTTATGATAAAGAGATGTTGGCCATCATGCATGCATTGGTCAAATTCCGGCACTATCTAGTGGGCAACAGGTTCAAGGTCAAGATGGATCACAACAGCCTCTGATTCTTCTTGGAACAGAAGGAACTGAATGACAGACAACAGAAGTGGGTGAGTAAGATCCAGGCCTACAATTTTAAGATTGAGTATGTGAAGGGGAAGAACAATGTGGTAGCTGACGCTCTTTCTAGGATGCCCCCTACTCTATCCTTGATGGACATATCATAAGATTGAAAGAGTCTTCTACTGGTAGAGTATTCCAAGAACACGTTTTCTTGTGAGGTTTTGGATGGAAAGGTTACAGATGACAGGTACAGAGTGGTGGATGATGTCATCTACTACAAAGACCAAATTTATTTGGTTCCAGGTTCACACATCAGGCAGAAGATCATGCAGGCAGCCCATGAATCACCGTTAGTAGGACACCAGGGGTTCCTAAAGACTTACAGGCAGGTTCGATAGAGGTTCACTTGGAAGAACCTCAAGGGAGACATACGGAAGCATGTTCAGGAGTGTGGAGTTTGCCAACGGAACAAGGTGGAGCACACCCATCCGGATGGATTATTACAGCCATTGCCCATTCCCGATCAGAAATGGGAAAGCGTCTCCATGGATTTCATCACCGAGTTACCTAGGGTGAAGGGGAAGGATTGTATTTATGTCATGGTGGATAGACTCACCAAGTTTGCCCACTTCTTCGCTATTCCTTCGGACTATTCAGCAGCACAGGTGGTCGAGCTATTCTTCAGAGAGATTTTCCGTTTGCATGGATTTCCCAAAACCATCGTCAGCGATAGAGATAGCAGGTTCATGGGAGGTTTTTGGCAGGAGCTTTTCAGGTTGATAGGTACCGAGTTGACACCGAGCACTAGTTACCACCCACAGACTGACGGTCAGACAGAGATCGTGAACAAGTGGGTGGAAGGTTATTTTCTGGAATTACATTTCTAGGAAGCAGCGAGCTTGGGTGAAGTGGTTACACCTGGGGGAGTACTGTTACAATACCACCCATCACATGTCCATTGGCATGACCCCTTTTCGGGCACTCTATGGCTACAAGGCCATGACCTTTGCAGACGTTGTATTCAGTGACAGTAGGGCACCAAAGGCCAGATATTGGATACAGGACAACCAGGATATTCTAAGAGCTTTGAAGGAGAACATGAGGGTGGCCCAAAATCAACAGAAGATGTATGTGGACAGGCATAGGACCGAACACTCTTTCAAGGTTGGATATTTAGTGTTTCTGCGACTACAGCCATACCGACAATCTTCATTGAAACAAAAGGGGGCTGAGAAACTCAAACCTCACTACTATGGGCCCTATAGGATAACTCGGAAGGTGGGGCAGGTTGCATATGAATTAGAGCTATTGGAGGGGAGCAAGATTCAGAACGTGTTCCAGGTATCGTGCCTTAAGCAGGTAATAGGACAACAGGTGGTTGCCTCACAGGAGTTACCCCCTCTCGATGATGAGGGACGGTTGGCCAAAAGCCCCGAAGAAATTTTACAGGTACGAGAGAGGAAGCTCCATAATAGGGTGGTCAGGGAGTTTTTGGTGAAATGGAAGGATCTACCTGTGGAGGATGCTACTTGGGAAAACAAGAAGGTGTTACAGTTTTTAGGTTTGAAGTTGCTTGAGGACAAGCAAATTTGGGCGAGGAGGACTGTAATGTCCCATTCTCCCTAGGCAGTCAGAATACCGTGGTGGTTTACACAGTTTCCCGTAAACCATTAGATGGATGAGTAGGGAAATGATATTGGTAAAGTCACTTTCGAATTATAAAGTGAAAACTTAGGAAAAGTGAGTTTATTAATATTAAACCCCTCTTTGAGGGTATTTCTCTCCAATTATTAATTAAATGAATATTTTAATGGAGAAAAATAAAAGTGAAAGAATAAAAGGACGGTTGAGGGTGGAAAAGGCATTATTGATTATTCATTTTGAAAATTGAGTTTGGGTGAAGAGCTCAGAGAGATAGCGAGGGTTTCAGCTGGAAACCAATATCGGTGCTCGGATTCGGCAGTGAAACTATCTGCCCTAGCCATGAGATTGGAGGAGCCATTCAGGGTTCTCATTTGCATGTATTGGCATTGTGATTCGAAGATCTTCATCGAGGGAAGAATTTCATTTGCAGATCTGAAAAGAGAGGGCATTGTCTCTTTGGCATGAGTGGAGAATTGGGCGTTTTCCCTTGAGATGGACGCATCCTCTAATTTTCTGTTGTGTGTGGTCTACTGGGGGCCGAGTCTGCATCTTCCCAAGTCGTGGTACCTCTTGATGGGTGTGGGATTGGTTTGTGATCCCTGCTGGTCATCTTCTCCTGTAGATGCGTGTTCCCTTTCTACTGGTTGTGCCTCTCTTCTCCTGTAGCTGTGTGTTGTTTGTTGGTGCCACGTGGAATGACAAAGGGGTGGTTGTTGTTGGGCGACCTCTGTTATCACTGAAATTTCGTCTGCACACAGTGACAAGAACTCTACATCATCAAAACAGCAATGAAGTCATTCATGGCACTATTCACAGCATTCCAGAAGGGTCAGAAACTATACAAAAATTGAAAGACACTTCA
>JZKD02S2012148.1:758178-782288 GCA_000966675.3 Picea glauca
TTTTTTTTTTTTTTTTAATTATTTTATTTATTAATTATTTTAATTTATTATTAAAATTATTATTATTACACTAACCTAATTACTAATTATTTAAATTATTAATTCAATTAGTTATTAAACTAATTAATATTTTATTTTATTATCTATCCTAGGTTGTCTAACTTTGTTTTATTCAAGGCAAATGATGAAGTGGATGGTGTAATGGAATGAATGGTGCAGCAGGATGATGAATGAAGGATGGTGTAAAAATAGAGGGAGAGGAAAAATCATTGAGGAAGTCAGTAATCCAAGAGATTTCGTCCTAAGGGCAATGCTCATGAATATCACGAAATTTGTGGAGTGATAACATAGGCTCCATCTGGGGATGGAATTCTCCCTGTGAGATGCCAAGAATCACAGATCTTAGTTTTTGCATATCGGTGCCTTGGTCATTGGATTGGTGCCAAAATCTGCAGCATGTTTTGTCATGAATCCTTTGTGGATGAACTTCAAACAGAAATCCGATCTGTGTACTGAAATATGAACTAAAACTGAAAAGATGTTTGAAAAATGCTCATAGCACTGAGCTTATTGGCACATTGAAAATATGATTGTTGAAAAGATGCTTACTTAGTAAACTTATTTATATATATACAATCCTAATCTAACACTAAATGCTTGACTTCAAGTGATATAAAATATCCAATATAGCCAATCAAAGATTTCATCCAATACCTTAGCTCCTTCACTGTTTTTAACAAAACTCAGTACTAGAGATTGTAAGGGCACTAGAAACTGATTGTCAATCTGATCTTCACAACAGAGAGCTTTGGAGCCATGAAAAATAAAAGAGGCATTGGAAATCGATGGGAACTCGTAAGTGAAAAACGTCTCCATATAGATAGCTATGGGATCATGATAGACATGACCTATTTCTTGATGTTCAAAGTATTCATCAAATTTAAGGTCATAATTGGGTATTGCACAAATGTTATGTATATCATCATACAATTTCTGATTTGACTGCAAATTTTCGGAAGAGCTTTGTAATGAGACTCCTGCTAAACAAGACAATGAAGTTAGTTGCTTGATCAAGTTTTTATCATATATGTTTGTAGGCCCATAGTTAGCTAATGGAAAAGGACTTTGACTACAGATATTATCCAAAACACCAGCTATTGGATCATGGAGAAACCGAGAAGATTGTTGCAATTTATTATGCAATGGTTCCAATGAGACTACATGATTTTCTATAGGCTTATCAGTCTTTGCTTTAGATATATTGTCAGCATTTTTCTTCAAAAACTAAAATGAACCAAAACTTAGTGGTACAAAATTATATTGCATCAATTCATCTGTGGTTTGAAAATCAATGTAACTTAGGGGCTACAATTCCGGAGCTAGAACAGCTTGCATATCACAAATGACATCCTCAACTGATTCATAAGAAAGTTTCCCCATAATATTGCTTACAACTTGCTTATCTTCTTGCTTATAGTTTTCTATCAGAAATTGAAATGAAGAGAAACATAAGGGAAAAGACTTTTCACTTACTTTGAAATTTTCTGCATTTTCTTCATTGCTATCATGATTTCTATGCATTGGCTTATTGTTATATTTGAATTGTTGTAACTGGGCTTCCTTCTCCCAAAAAAATGTCGTTGGTTGCTTTGAACAGTCAGCCTCGATTTTGACCACATAGTCATCATCATACTGATCATACTTGGGTAAATCATCCATATAAGCAATACCATAAAGCATACACATCAGATCAGTTGATTTCTCCTCCACAAGCTGATTTTGAGTTTCATCTTTTTCCATGGATTGAAGTGAATACATAAAACAATCATTTTTTGATCTATGATACCAAGGATAAGCAACAAAATGATTAGGAACAACAACCCTTTCTTTTTGTGCAAAAAATGGAACATGCTATTTTTTAACAACAAGTTCATCTCTCATGATAACCTTTTGCATCATTTCTTTCATTGTGCTTACCAGAATGTCTAGTTTCACTTCTGAAGATGTCAAATGCTTCTTCTCTTTGTTTTCCTTCTCTTCTGCCTTTAATTTTGACCTTTTGATCAGCAAATTAGCTTCCACACCTATTGCACTATCATGCATTTCTTTGAGTGTTGTAGTGTTCCTTTCTCTCAATTGAAACTCCATCTCTGAATCAAAGGCATCTGGGTAGTGTAGGAGAGCTAAACCAGGAGGAGGCTTTATATCGTCAGGCATTGAATAGTAAAATTGATTGAATCTAGCTGAAAAGTGTTGCAATATTTCTCCTGGTTGTCTTTTCAAATGATGTGCTCTTCTAAAATCAGAAAAAGATTCCTCTTGATCACCCATTTCTCAAGGAATACTTTCACAAACTGATAGAAATCACCAATGATTGTAGCTGGAAATTTTTTGAACCACTCTTTAGCTTTACCTTGCAAAGATAGAGCAAAAACCTAGATACATACATCATCTTCTTCAACCTCAAAAAGGTCAAGAAAATGTTCAAAACCCTGAATGTGTTTTTCTACAATGATGCTACCATATTCCCCATCAAACCTGGGAAGATATTTATAATAATTTGTAGGGAAATCATGGAGTATAGGAGGTAAGATGAGAGGCTTGTATCAATCTGGAATTTTAACAGGTGCAGGAGTATGTACATAATTTGTAAAATTGGTCTTGATCTCTTGAGGCTCATTAAGTTGGATATGATCAACATAGGTTTCAGAAAAAGGGTCTTGACCAAGATCAAAAGCATGAGGAGAATTTGTATTTACAATCTTCAAAGGAAAGGAATGGAATGCAGGTCTGTGATCTTTTCTCAAATACAATATACATTGGAAAAATTTCTTGACATTCTCATGAAAAGAGAAGAAATAACTAACAATAAAGCATATAATATCTTGGATACAATTCCAACATGAATACCTAATCTTTCCAAATTGCCTTTTCATGTTTCTGTTGTTACTGTCATCCTCTAGTGGAGTCTTTGAATTTAAATTTGAAACTAATTTGGAGTCGCCAGGTGAATAATTTGGCATTCCTGTGTCTGATCATTGTCCACCATCAGTAATCAGATCTGGAACTTGATCCACTTTTCTAAGGAACATTCTCGAGTATGGTCGCCACTATGTTAGCACTCTATAATTTCTAAGGCTGAGAAATAAATAGATAGAGGTAACCACAAAACCACTTTTGAAGCTTGGATATAGACATTCATGCCTAAGAGAGGGATCTCTCTATCTGATTAGCTATGTTCTTCTGAAATTTTAGGCTAGTTATGAAAGTATTGGGTTTGGTTTTTAAATTCGCTTGGCAAGAACATCAAGGGAAAGCCATTGGGCAATGGATTCAGGCTGAGTTCAATCAAGGCAGGTTTTATAGGAAACCTTACAAGGAAGGATAGGTACCTAAACTAGATTTTTAAAATTGAGATGGTTTTGAAGAAAAAGGTGAGAGGATCAAACTACACTAGGGCAGTTAAGAATCCTGGAATTAATCATCAAGTTGAAAACATAAAGATTATCCTATGCAGGAAATAGAGTGCATTTTTCAACAAATTTTGTTTGTTTACTTCTTAAGGTAATCAGGAAATTGATGAATAACATGTGAACAATAGAGGAAACAAAAGGGCAAAAACAAAGATACAGTTCACCGGTACAAGTGACACGAGAATCCTGCAATTGATGCAACTGTATTATTGAAATTTGATTACACAAAGCTCAGGTAGCTCCTTCACATCAATGGATCTGCTATCTCCACCTCTTCCCACCCATTTTACATCAAAATCACAAATATATATAGGAAAAATCATCCCTCGGGCTCAGGAGGTCGGATCTAACTAATTCCCCAAAAATAGCAACTTGTTACATTAAAATTTGGAACTGTATTCCCTAAAAATAGACCAAACAACTGCAAAAATAAGGCTGCAATGATGAGTTTGTTTCCCCTGAAAAAAGACAATTGTGTAAAATCTGGAGGAATTTTTTGTATATCATCTCGTTTTGAGAAAAAACCTCTCTCGGTTTTTTGAAATTCATCTCCATTTACCTGGGATCTGCATTTGAAAAATATGTGTCAAACAAGAAAATTCAGAATCTCGAAAAATAGGGTTCAAATATGATCTCTATTCTCCCATTCCGTAACATTTATGCAAAATATGGGAGAGGTTATTGTTATTTATCTCGTGATGAGAAAAAACCTCCTTAGAATTTTGAAAATTCGTCCTCATTTGCCTGGAATCTGCCTCGGAAGACGGTTGGTCAAACTGTGCAAAAAGTTGTTTTTGGAAGGGTTAAAGTGGTTTTCAGGGAGGGGTAGGATGGTAAGTGGTTTAAAGGGTGGGGTCTGAAATAATAAGGAGGTGACACGTGGTAATATTAAAACCACTTTGTGTACCCCCCTTTTGGTTAAATGTCAGAGGGGACGGGGAGTCCAAAATATAAGCATAAGCGTTGATTTAATTTGTATGCATGAAGTATGGGAGGGAAGGTTATTAGACTTTGGATATTTTTGTTTTTATTTGTTTGTTTTATTTATTTTTTATTTTTATTTTATTGTTTTATTTTTAATTTTTTAATTTTTATAATGTTTTGTTTTTTGCTTTTAATTGTTTTATTTATTAATTATTTTAATTTATTATTAAAATTATTATTATTACACTAAACTAATTACTAACCTAATCACACTAACCTAATTACTAATTATTTAAATTATTAATTTAATTAGTTATTAAACTAATTAATATTTAATTTTATTATCTATCCTAGGTTATCTAACTTTGTTTTATTCAGAGAAAATGATGAAGTGGATGGTGTAATGGAATGAATGGTGCAGCAGGATGATGAATGAAGTATGGTGTAAAAATGGAGGGAGAGGCAAAATCATTGAGGAAGTCAACAATCCAAGATACTTCGTCCTAAGAGCAACGCTCATGAATATCACGAAATTTGTGGAGTGATAACATTACCAACACCTGGTCTCCCATCTCCATATTATCGTTAAAAAAAAATTCCCTCTAGGTTCAAGTTGATGATTTCCTATGTCTTCTTGATGCATTTATATCTCTTTGTATTTCTAGAGCCCTTCTGATATTTATTCCCTACAACCTTTGAATTTGACGATGGATGAACACTCAAAAGCTTCAAATCCAACATATCTCCAACAAAACCAAAACTAGAAACACTATCATATCGAACAATATCATATTTGCAAAGGAAATCAAACTTGTTACAGACCTCATTCAATGTGGTTATCGTTTCATACCTTGAGTGCAACAAATCACATACTCTCAGTTATAGAATTTAAATTTTGGCCTCCATTCTCAATGTTATGCTAAGGTTATGGTATTCAGAATGCCCCCCAAGGCTTATGTTTTTGGTTCACCTAGCCCTGTAGATTTTCATCAATTGAATGATTAAATAGTCATGTCTAATCATCAAAAAAAGAGGACAACATCAACTATCTAATGCATCATTCCTACTTCTCTTTTGAATTGAAATCACTTTCAACCACTTACAGATATGAGGTATGTGTATGCCATGGGATCGAATTGGAAAAGGAAATGTTGTAGCTCAAGAGCTCAATAGTTATACAAGATTATATTTTATACATGTTATCGTGCAAACTATGGGTTGGGAAAATACCGACCCTATCCACGAGATGGAAATAACGGTGGGATATTTTACCCACTATCACCTCAGATAAACCCTCCCCTCTCTTTAGTAAAGGAATAATGCAACACAAGGGGGAAGTCTTAGGTGACCTTAGGGGGAAATGAGATGAAAAGTGATATGATGGAAGTGATGCCCCTATATGTCAAGTTACTAAGTGGAATATGGCTTGGAAAGGAGTCTCAGAAGTGATCAATGGTTTCCAATAGCTCAAGTACATGCAAAAGATGATTATACCTGCCCGAGACAGAAGAAAAGGCGAGATACAATCCCAACAATCCAATGGAAAATCAAGTGAGGATTTATGTCCTAATTAGCAGCAGTATTTAAATTATATAAATGAGTAATGAAATAGATGGAATATCTTCTAAACAAGTCATTAAAAGTCCAAGTAAATGAGCAAGAGACCAACTAGGAATTACTAGTGAAACTCAAGTATAATAGCACAAGACTTTAGCAACATTTAAAGGTTGTTTGATGTAAGTATTGAAGATATATTTCTTCATTCTTATGGCTTTAGAAAACAAGTGTTACTACAGAAAATTCCAACCACCAAAACTTTCAAGTAAACCACCCAAAATAATCACAATAACTAGTAGATTAACTTGGTAGCTTTCTAGAAAAATTTGACGGTTAGAACATGAGAAAATTTAGAAAGTATGAAGTGATTTGATAAAAACATAATGGCTGTAGATTTAAGCTATTACAGAAGCAATAAATACTTGGAGAAACAAGACTCCTAGTGGCCTTGACAAGCTTTTAACATGCAGAAAAGATTCCAACTTAAACAATTTCAATATCTCGTAATTCTACATATCTCAATGCAATGATTTGATTTCTCCAATGCAAGAGATTAGTGCCTCTAAATATTGGGTTATGGAGTCTTTAAAAATGAAATAGCTAGTTTTGCTACTTCCTTGGGGGTGTAAGCCATTTTACTCCCCAAGGCAAGCAAGACTAGCTAAGAAAAACCCTAGGAGGGTGTAAACCCTTTTACTCTTACTATTTCTTTGTGCAACAAATTAATTCAAGGAAATTATGATGGGCTTAGTGGGGTTGTATTCCCTTATACTCCCCAAAATCTTAGCAAATTAACCTTGTGACCAAGAAAAGAAGCAATAACATGAAAGATTCCTTACCTAGTCCAAGAATTAACAAGATAAACTCCTTTTAACCAAGAAAATCTACCATAAAAGTAAGAAATAGTCTCCAATAAGGGTAGTGCCTTACTTTTTCATCCAATATCCAAAGAAAACCATAACAATAGATAGTAGCAAGAGAGATAGACAAAATTTCCTAAGTAGAGCGTAAATTTCAACCAAGGATCCTCTCTAAGATGGGAGAGTTATGATGAAAATGAAATAGAAGTGATCTCTATTTATACAGATCCTACTAAAAGTGTTTGTCCTCTTAATTTTAGGGTAAACCATAAAGTAAGGGGTCAACAACACTTATTTTCCCCTTTACATTATTAAATTCAAATTTAACTTTAAATTGCACATAAGAAAACCCTAATGTGACATCATCACTCTTCTAGGGTGACGTTTTGGCAATTTTTGCAAGTTGTTGGAGTTGGGGATGGAAGTCGTTGGGCCTTCTAGGGCCTCTGATTTAGGTAGATAATGGTGGCCACCCACCTATTTCAGCTAGATCCTTTTGACAGTTTTGGTTCAACATGTTCTTCTGTAATTCTTTGTAATTATGGATTCTACACTTTCGAGGTTGTCTGAAGCCCTACACAGCTTCCAGATGGAGATTGGTGGTCACCCACCTAATCCAACTAGATTTTTTTGGAAGTTTTCATGTCAGTGCATCTTTCTATATTTCTAGGGCCATTTTGGGGCCCTAAATGGTGTTTTTTTGGCTTGCCATAGTCAAACTATAGACGGATTCAGAGTTTGATGGCATAATGTGCAGTTATCAAAAAGACTTTTCCAACAGGTATCATGCACCCAAAATAGAGGGTGTATGCAAAATTTACGACCCTGGGAAGTTGAGGTACCAACTTACCCATCGAGGCCATCTGGGCCATCTCTGTGTCCTTGCAAGTGAGCGTACAAAGATGATTTGGGAGGCTCACTATAGTCAGATGGAAAGACATTTTGGTGTGGAGAAAACTTTGGTCATTCTACAAAAACATTTTTATTGGCCAAAACTTCAACAGGACGTCAGCAAGTATATCAGATCTTGCACTGCTTGTGCCATTGCCAAGCCAACCATCAAATTATACACCCCTCTTCCTACTCCCGAAAGACCTTGGGAATCCTTCTCGATAGATTACATGTCTGGTCTTCCATCCACCAAGAAAGGAAATGAGTGTGTATTTGTGGTGGTTGATTAGTTTTCGAAGATGGTCATTCCCAAAGCCTGCAAGAAGAGCATCATAGCGGCAGATACTACCAATCTCTTCTTCGAACGAGTGTGGGTCCATTTTTGGATACCACAAACCATCATCTTCGATCGGGACAACATGTACCTTAGCACATTTTGGTCGAGTATCTGGTCACTCTTGGACACCAAGATCACTAAATCCACTTCCTTCCACCCTCAAACCGATGGCCAAACAGAGGTCGTCAATCAAATGATTGTGCACATCCTACGTATGTATAACTCTAAGAATATGCATACATGGGATGATATTCTTCCCTATGTTCAACATAGCTACAACAGGGCTCTCCATAGCTCCACTAACCATATCCCCTTTCAGGTGGGACTAGGATTCCAACCCTTGGGTCCCATTGATGTTGCACTACCTCTTGCAACCACACAGACAAATTCTTCCCATGTTCATTCCGAGGCCGAAAAAGCCACCAGATTCATTGAGCGGACTCAACACACCTGCCAACATGTCCATGATATTTTGTAGAAAGACAATGCTAAGTACAATAATTTCCATGATCAACACCAGGTACCACACAAGTTTCAGGTGGGAGAAAAGACTTGGTTACATTTACATAAATAATGCCTTACAGGCCATCGGAAGCTCTGTTCACTTCGCTATCGGCCTTACACTATCACCAAGGTTGTGGAAGACAATGATTTTGAGCTCAACACTCCCCCCTTCATTGGCTTGCACCCAATGTTCAATGTGTACCTCCTCCAACCATATTTTCCACCATTATTGGACACCTCAGATATCCTAGAACAGTTGACACCAACAGAGCTCAACCCTGACTGCATGGAACAAGAATCCACTGATCAGATAGTGGACACATAGGTCAAGGGTACTCGCCAGTAGAGGATCTAGCTTTATTGGGTTGTCAATGCAGGGCAATTCCTGCACCAAGGAAAATGGCTCACCGAGGGAAAAATTCAACAGAAATTTCCTCACCTGATGGGGGCCCTCAATGCAATGGAGACCATTTCTTCCTAAGGGGGGAGGACTGATCTAGATGGATATTGGTGGCCACCCACCTATTCCAACTGGCTTCTTTTGACAGTTTTATTTCAGCACGTTCTTCTGCAATTCTTTGTAATTGTGGGTTCTACACTTTCGGGGTTATTTGAAGCCCTATACATCTTCCAGATGGATATTGGTGGTCACCCACCTAATCCAAATGGCTTGTTTTAGAATTTTTCATGTCAGCACATCTTTCTATATTTCTGGGTCGTTTTGGGGCCCTAAATAGTGTTTTTTTGGCTTGCCACAATCAAATTGTAGATTAAGTCAGAGTTTGACAGCATAATGTGTAGTTCTCGAAAATAAATTTCCAACGGGATATCACGTGCTTAAAAAAGAGGTCGTATGCAAACGTTATGACCCCGGGAAGTTGAGGTACCAACTTACCCATCGAGGCCCACATAACTTTTGGTGTTTCATCTCTTAGGGTTGAGTTTTTGGATGTATAGGTTTTTGGAATTCATGAGTAATGTTAAAAAGGCCTTTGGAGCCTCATTGTAATCATTATGCTTAGATGGATGCACGTAGTAGCCACATATCTTCTCAAAGGTATCTACCACCATTCGAGCAAGTTGTTTTCAGTTCTATATTTTTACAGTTTCAACCTATTTTATTTATTCAATAGAATTTATTGTTCACTAGATATCTGTTGTTGTTCTTTGTATCTCTATGTTATTGTATTCAATCTATTATTCATTTTGTTCCACTCATAAATTTGAATCATCCTCCCTCTCATGCGTTATTGTTTCTTCCTTCAAACCATGTCTTCTTCCATCAAAACGTGTCAAGTGTCAAGTCAATCAACACCACCACCCCAAACTCTAGCCCACAAGACATCAATCCCTTCGATGTTTTTTCCTCCAAAGGAAAAACGTTGGGCTAGTATGGGAATAGGTGAGGTTTTCCAATGTGTCCCTATGGCCTCCAAAGGCTATCTTTGTCATTTGGTGTGTGGGCCATGGTATCCATCATGTGGACTTCAAGCCCCAAGGGAGCCCAAGCTAGGCTTGTTCTTCCGAATTTGTCCACCAACTAGGTCCTACAAAGACAATGAATACGCCCTCCAAGGATCTCAATTCAAATGCATCATGATAAGTAAATCAAGTCAATAAAAGAGGAATCTAAGCATGTACATCAAAAACTACCTTATCAAAATAAATAAGTTCTCAAAGACCCTATGCAATTTGCCAGTTTTAGGTATGGGAGGGTTGACAAAGTGACCTATTGGGTGAATCGTACCTCAAATTTAGGAGTCTTTTCCAAGTGGGCCCCTCTCTAGGACATATGTACAAGGTGACATGAATGGGGGAAATACTCTTGGGCATGGGGTTCATGACATACAAGGGATCGTAGTATCTCATTTATGGATTCCTTTGTAGAGGGTCTGTTGCACCTTTGTTTTCAATGCAATATTTTTCCAATCCCATTTTTTTTTTTGTTCTTTTAAGATGGTTCCAAGTTGAAGCCAAGGTGGGGCTTCTACCTAACCATGAAAAACAATGCCCACCTTGACTCTACCCTGGTCACATTATTCTTCCCCGAGTTGAAACCATGTGTGGGGCTTCTACCTAAGCATGAAAAACAGTGCCCACAGATGCTCCACCTTGGTTGGAATTTTGCATTAGTTATTTTTTACAAGTCCCATTAGTTTTTTATGAGAGACATTTCATTTTCCTCAGGATCCCTGGGCAATCATATATAAGGTTCATGATCGAATTTTTTATTTTTCCAGCTACAAGCTTCTAGGCATTCATCCCTTGCTTCCCATCAAATGAGGGACAATCCCTTCTTGGGTCAATATACCCAACAACCCCAAAAGGTAAGGAGATGAGGGGATGAAGTGTGAAAAGTGACAAGTATGGTTGGGAATGGCATGATGAATCGTCAAGAGGACCTCCCAGTAGAAAACTTATCCCTAAGGGTGACCCACTTACTAGGGCGCAATGTCAACCACCAAAGTGAAACAGGGAAAAGAGCATAATTTCCAAGAAAATGTTACATAATCAAAAGAAGTTATAGATGCAACAAACTCAAATGCATCAAATATTGAAATGAAACTCACCATGATACCTAGCTTGTAACTCATGGAGAAAGACCCAATGTCTTCTGGAAGCCAACTGATGTGGTGGATATTGTCGTGGTGAACCTAGAACTGCGGTAGTGAGGTAGGTCTCTGTCTGTGCAAGTGGACATTGTTGGTCAAGTTGTCTCTCGGTACTCCATGTCTGCAACCTAAGGTCCTTGAGATATCATCTCCTTAGTTATCCCTAGGATTTGGGGATAAAAATACCCAATGGCATGGTTGTACAATGCTCAATTAATGCAATGCCCAATTCAACACATCAATCTAAATGTATGGAGGTACGTATGTGTTGATTGTGAAATCTCGAAACTTTGAAATATGTTTGCACCATATCTATCAAACAACATGATTCAATGGCATGTTCACACCTTTACTAAAATGAGAATTGAAAAAGGGAAATTTTTATGCAATACTACAAGAATGAGTCCAATACATAGTTGTATCTTTTCACACAACAACTTAGCATCCAAAGTATTATTACTCCTTAGTTTTACAAGGAATGTTCCCATCACCATCAATAGAAACTATGTCCCATGGCTACTCGTGTCAATCCAACAACAAAATGGAATTGAAGTGATAGCTGTCCAAGTTGGATGGTGCAAATAGTGGTATGAGTAAAGCATTCAAGATACAAGAGAATGTGTTGTAGCTACTAGCAAGTCTCTACCAGATTTTACATATTCTTTCATTTAACTATCATTAATTTAATTAGAGATTTACTCTCTAATTCAGAAACATAGTGCACTCATCCCTTAATTCTAACAAAAAAGACAACAAATAAAGAAACAATTGTTTATTGAGGGGATTCATTTCCTTATTGCAATTCAAGGTCAAGCCAACAACAATGTAATAACACCCTCCAACACATATTAAGAACAAAAACATTGTCTTCAATGTCAACACCCATCAAAAAATATTATGCAACCTATTTTATTTGCAAAGGAAGAGATAAGAAAGGAATTATGAATACATATTCATGGTAGCCAATTCCAATGTTGGTTACATCAAAATGTTAAGCCCGACATTTGGATTCTCATGCATTTAATTCATCAGCAATTTAAGTAGAGAAATATCAACATTTGACAAGAATAGAATAAGTGCAAAATGATTTCATTCCCCACACCATTTCCCAATCAAAATGCTAACATCAATTTCCATAGTCATTTGAACACTCATTATTGATGGCTATAGGATTGTCAAGGATGCATTGGAAGATGATTCTTAAGCTAGATACAATGATGGCGTTGGGGGGGGACAGGAGTATTACAAAAGTGAATCAATTTAATAGTATGTTGATCGAGATGGATGTCAGTGGCCTCCCACCTATTCCAACTGGCTCATTTTGGCAGTTTTCCAGTTTGGCAGTTTTTTCCTAGTTTTCGGGTCCTTGACTTCTAGGGTCGTTTTGAGGCCCTAAACAATGTTTTTAGGGCTCACCACAAGCAATATGTGTAGGGATCGCCAGAGGAAACATGTGCAGTCCTCAAATAGAAATTTCCAACAAGATATCGTGCACCTAAAACGAAGATTGTATGCAAAAGATACAACCCCAGGAAGTTGATGTACTAACTTACCCAAACGGAGCCCACATGAATTTTGGCGCTTCATCTCCTAGGGTTAGGTTTTTGGATGTCTAGAGTTTTTTTCATTCCTTTTTATTGTAAAAATTCCTTGAGAGACTCATTGTAACCATCTTCTAGCGAATGAGTGCAGTCGTCACATCTCTTCTCAGAGATAAGCCGCCATCATTCTAGCAAGCTTGTTTTCCGTTGCATTTTACAGTTTCAATTTATTTCCTTATCGAATAAAAACCAGTTTTACTGTATATCTGTTATTTTGTGTTAAGCATCTTTAGATAATAATATGTATTCATTTTGTTCTGCTCATAAAATCCAAATCAGTGGTATAATAGTGGTCTTCTCCTTATCGTTCTTAATGCATGTCCCCAAAGAGGTCAGGGTACAAAGAATTGGGTCTCGAGCTTGTTTCTCTTGAGGTCAAAATCTCTCGCATGCCCAAGCGACCTCTCATGGAGGGAGAAAATAAATACGACGAGATAGGAGATCCCTTCAAAATGTTACTCAAGGAAGCCCTCATGCAACAAAGGAATGAGATGATAGATATGTTTGTGCAAATCCTTCGACGGCTACCAATAGGTGACGCATATTTCTCAAATGGAGGCATCGCCCCCTTCAAGTTAAAAATCAACTTCGATATTTCTAAATTTAAAGATCATATAGATGCAGATGTTGTAGACAAATGGTTGAATCTGCTAGAAGGGTATTTCTCTGTCCAAAACTTCTCGAATACAGAAATATTACTTTTGCGCTCCTCAAAGTCGTTCCCCATGTCAAAGATTGGTGGGAAACTTTCTGTGAGAAGAAGGAAATAGAGGAACCCTCATTATTTACAGTCGTGGTAACCTGGGAGTCCTTAAGGGATGTTATTAAGGAACAATACTACCCTGTTGGAAGTTATGATGACATGTATACAAAATGGACCACATTGCGGCAGGAAAGAGACCAAGCAATCCTTGAGTTCACAAATATCTTCCATACCTTGCACACCAAGCTGGGTATCAAAGATAGGGAGCGACATCTGGTACTCAAGTATCATGGCGGTCTGCATAGAAACATCCAGGTCGAAATGGATTTTCTAGACATCTCATCCTTGGGCGCGGTCTACCGATATTCCGTCAAAATCAAGCAGAAGCTCAAACAAAAGACGTGGAAATTTGGGCCTGGGAACCCCTCATAGAAAAATCTAGGAAAGGGTGGCCCCAACCCGCAGAAAAAAGGACAGAGCAAAGATGGACTGCCTCAGTACAACCAGTCCAGGATGCAAGCAAAGAAGGACACCGGAAAGACAAAGAAAGATACATGGAAGTGGTGTGACTTCCATAAGAGCCCCTGGCATAACAATGTTGATTTCCACTAAAAGAAGTCATTGGTGGCTGAGGTGAAAGCCTCTGAATCAGATGCGGGTTTTGACTCTTAGTCAAAACCAGAAAGGGGGATATGGATCATTGATGTAGAAGCTAGTTCTATAGTTTCTACTACCAAGCTCCATCCCAGTGAACCAGATGAGCCAGAGGAAGGAGAGCACCTTTTTCATTCACATATGTGGGTGAAGGGTACCCCGCTACACTTCATCATTGATAGAGGTAACCAGAAGAAACTCATTTCACCAAAGTTTTTCAAGTGAATCGCCCTACCGACAATGTTGCACCCGTATCCCTACACCATCAGATGGCTCTGCCAAGGAAGCGACATCTGCATTGGGAAACAATGTTGCATGTCATATGACATCAAGCCCTTCAAAGATGAGGTATTGTGTGATGTTTCCCCTCTCAAAGTTTGTAATTTTCTTTCAGGCCAACCATTTTTATGGAAACACCATGTTGTATATGAGTCTAGGCCTCACTGTGTTATTATTACTTTGAACAAGAAATTGTATAGGATATCGAAGGCATTCCCACCTAGTGTTATATCCTTGATCTCTGCCAAGAAATGCAGGAAGGTCATCTCTCAGAACGAGGAAGTTTGTCTTCTTCGTGATTCTCACTCAGAATGAGAGAAATATCGCAGCCACATCTAGGGTCTCTGCAGTCAACCTCTCGACACAGCAGAAGCAAGTGGATAAGGTTGTGGAAGCATACTCGGATATCTTATCCTCACCTACCAGGGTACCTCTGCAATTTCAGATCAAGCACCCCATAGATCTGACCCCCGATGCACTGCTTCCCAATGTGCCAATCTATCGTTGCTCTTTGTTAAAGAATGAGGAGATCAAGCAGAAGATCCAAGAACTGCTCCACAAGGGGCACATCCATCCCAGCTCATCACCTTGCGGGAGACCAATCGTGTTGGCAGAGAAGAAAGATGGAACCTGGTGACTTTGCATTGATTATCGGGCCCTGAATAAAATCATAGTCAGAAATCGGTACTCGATTCCCCAAATCAACAACCTCCTTGATCAACTCATGAGGGACAAATATTTCAGTAATATTGATCTGAATTCTAGTTACCACGAGGTCCCGATAGAACAGACAGATGTATGGAAGACTGTCTTCAAGTCAAAGGAAGGTATTTTCGAATGGTTGGTCATGCCCTTTGGCTTGAAAAATTATCCATCCACTTTCATGAGGATGATGGACAATATCCTGCAACCATTCACCAATACTTTTGTAGTGGTGTATCTGGATGACATTCTCATTTACAACAAGACTTGAGCAGAACACTTGCAACATATTCAGCAAATTTTGCACACCCTACGGCAGCACAAGCTATATGCCAACTTGGAAAAATGCTCCTTCGGCATGGATAGGGTCCATTACCTTGGCTACATCATTGATCAACATGGTGTACATGTGGATCCAGAGAAGATACAAGTCATCGATGACTGACCAACCCCAACCACACTCACTAAGCTTCAGAGCTTCTTGGGCCTTAGCAATTTCTACCGCAGGTTCATGCTGGGATTCTCCCATTTTGCATGGGCCCTCGGCCAAGTAACCAGAGATGGTGGTAAGGAGAAATTTGTGTGGGGTCAGTCCCAACAACAAGCGTTCAATTATTTGAAGCAACGCTTGTGCTCACCCCCATTACTTTCACTACCAGACCTGCAGCAACCCTTTGAGATCGATACATATGCTTCATACTATGTTGTGGGCATCGTTCTCACTCAGCACAGCCACCATGTGGCCTATCATAGTTACACACCATTAGATTTTATCTGTAAGTACCCTACTTACGACAAAGAAATGCAATCCATTGTGCAATCATGTTGCCAATGGAGACATTACATTCTTGGGAAGGAGATAGTCATCCACACTAATCATAAGCCACTGCAGTTCATGCAGACACAAGGAAAATTGAAAAATGACCACCATCAAAAGTGGTCCACATACTTGCAGCAATTCCACCTCAACATCAAGTATAAAACAAAAAGCACCAATCGTGTTGTTGATTGCCTCAGCAGACCGCCAGTCACGGCACTCACCACGGTGCTAGAATCTTGTGGCCATGAAACCTATGGATGGCCCCAACTTTATGAGACATACCCGGACTTCACCACCACCTACCAAATGTTGGGCGCAAACGCAGTTGTCGATAATTTCCATCTTCACAATGGGTTGTTCTATCGTTTGGGCCATATCTGCATTCCATCAAGTGAGCGAGTGAATCTGATCTAGGAATCCCACTATAGTTGGGTGGAAGGACACGTTGGCATCGAAAAGACAGTGGCAATGCTGCAGAAACATTTCTACTGTTCGAAACTTTGATAGGAGGTCAGCAAGTATATCAGGTCCTGCACTCCCTGCGTTATTGCCAAACCGACCATTAAGAAATAGGGCATGTACACCCCTTTTCCTACTCCTGACAAGCCATGGGAATCCATATCCATGGACTACATGTTAGGCCTCTCATCCACCAAGAAAGGAAATGACTGTGCTTTTTTTGTTGTTGATCGCTTTTCTAAGATGGTGATTATGGCTTCCTACAAGAAGAGAATCACAGCAGAGGCCACTGCCAAGCTCTTCTTTGAACGAGTCTGGGTACATTTTGGAATCCCATAAACCATTGTCTCATATTGGGACAATTGATTTCTCAGCACATTCTAGTCGAGCCTCTAGTCATTGTTGAACACCAATCTCAACAAATCCACGGTCTTTCATCCTCAGACAGATGTCCAAATCGAGGTTGTAAATCGAATGATCGTGCATATCCTGCGCATGTATAATTCCAAGCACCCTCTCACATGGGATGAGAGTCTTCCCTATGTCCAACATAGCTACAATTAAGCCTTGCATAGCTCAACTGGTCACAACCCCTTTCAGGTGGGCTTGGGATTCCAACCATTGGGTCCCATAGATGTTGCACTACCCCTTGAGTTCACCTCGATCGACGCATATCCTACTCCAACTGAAGCTGACAAAGCCACCCGATTCATTGAGAGGATCAATCACATTCATCAACAAGTTCAGGATATCCTACAGAAGTCCAATGACAAGTACAAGCAGCGCCATGATCAACACCGGGTGCCACATAAGTTTCAGGTGGGTGACAAAGTTTGGTTTCATTTGTAGAAAGAACGCCTTACCGGACCCCATTGGAATCTTCGCCCACTTTGTTATGGGCCATACACCATCACCAACGTTGTGGGTGATAATTCTTTTGAGCTCAGCGTTCCTCCTTTCCTTGGCCTGCACCCAATCTCCAACATGGATCTCCTTCGACATTTGGACACCTTAGAGATAGCAGAACAACTGGCACCAACAGAGCTCAACCACGACTACATACAATGGGCATCCAATGATCATATTGTGGACAAACACGTCAAGGGAACTCACTAGCAAAGGATCCATCTTTATCGAGTTGTCAAAGCAGGGAAGCTCTTGCACCAAGGTAAGTGGCTCACCCGGGGCCAAATTCAGCAGAATTTTCCTCATCTAATGGGGGAACTCAACGCAATGGAGACCATTGCTTCCTAATGGGGGAGGATTGATCCAGATGGATGGCGGTGGCCTCCCACCTATTCCAACTAGCTCATTTTGGCAATTTTCCAGTTCAGGAGTTTTTTCCTAGTTTTGGGGTCCCCGACTTCCAGGGTCATTTTGAGTGCCTAAACAACATTTGTATTGCTCGCCACAATTAACATGTGTAAGGATCGCCACAGTCAACATGTGTAGGGCTCGCCACAGGAAACATGTGTATCCCTCAGATAGACCTTTTCATTGGGTTATCGTGCGCCTAAAATGGAGATTGTATGCAAAACTTACGACTTTGGCAAGTTGATGTACTAACTTACCCAAATGGGGCCCACATGACTTTTGGCGCTTCATCTCCTAGGGTTAGGTTTTTAGATGTTTAGGTTTTTTGACATTCCTTTTTATTGTAAAAAGTCCTTGAGAGCCTCATTATAACCATATTCTGGTGAATGAGTGCAGTCGTCACATCTCTTCTCAGAGATAAGCTGCCACCATTCTAGCAAGCTTGTTTTCTGCTGCATTTTATAGTTTCAACTTATTTCCTTTTCGAATAGAAACCAGTTTTACAGTATATGTGTTATTATTTGTTAAGCATCTTTTGATAATAATATATATTCATTTCGTTCTTCTCATAAAATCTGGATCATATGCAGCCACCACAAAACACCTATACAATAGTAAACCCTATGGTGAATGTGTATGGCTATTCCAAATTCCCAACAATATCAAGAGAAACAAAATGATGGAAACCAGGGACATAATTAGAAGGTTTATCTAAAAAATTACAACAACCAAATCTTGATATCCATTGATCTCTATACTCAATGAGTATCGTATAGTTATTTACAAAATTCTAAGAGAAATCAATTATTGATCCATACTATTGGATTTACAAGGGAAATTCATAATTAAACCATTAGCATGACTTATATAGGCAGTGTCTCTAATATAGAGAAAACACCAAATAATTCACACATAGATTTGTTTTTCACAAATACAAAGAAATATTCAAATGATTCAAGACACAATGGAAACCATGTTTACCCTGGAAACCCAAATAGGAAAACCAACATTCAAATGGTTTCACATTCTCTATTTCGATAATATTTGGTTACAATGCAACTCATGGCTCTTGTGCATCCTCAACTCTTGATTAACAAAATCCCCCCAAAAAACCATTTGAGAATTAAGTTACAAAAACATATAAAAGAGATAAGGGCAATAGGAAGGCCAAAAGACTAGTTTTTTGTTTTCCATTCCTCTCTCTTTTCCTCTCATTTTTTTCTCTTTTACATTTTATTCTTTTAGTTTCCTCATTTTTATTTTTTTTAATTATATTTTATGTTGGATTTGTCTTTTATATTTTTATCTAATATCCATTACTTGTCAAATTGTACTTGTAGGTAAGTTGAGTCTTACAACCATTCACATGTGTTTGGATTTATTGTGTATCACACCTCTTGATTGAGAGGATTTTTTGGTCTCCAAAATCTTATAGGAAACCAATCTGGATCAATGTGCCTTATGTCTGCTTCTCTATAACATGGCTCTAACTCGGCTCCTGGATACAGTTCCAACTCTAGCTCTATCTCCTGCTCATGGCTCTAGCTATTGGCTCTAGTTATAGTTATTGCATTGACTCTGGTTCATCGTGTTTAGGAGGTTGGATTCCCTTTAACTCAACAGTAGGAATCACACCCAAAGACGAGGCCCAATTATACTCTTCTTCATTTGGAATAGTGTGATTCTCCATATTAATGGTCTGGTGACCATTCAATAGGATTTAATATTTTGTTGGTTTTATTCACTTGGTCATTTCTATTTTTTAGGAAAGGTTTTTCTCATAAATTTTAGAGGATAATTAAAAATGGGTGGCTCACAAAATTAGTTCTATCAACCAGTCGATCCAAAGAGAACATGTAGAATAAAATAGTTCTTCTTAAAGTTAGTTTCTTAAAAGAAATAAGGCAACAAATAACAAATCAACCCATACATATATTTTCCTTGGAAATAACTCTTTGGAAATACTATATAACAGTCATCACACGTGCATGAAAGTAACATGGTTAAATACCTATTAGTTATAAATAAGTAATTATGTATGCATTTTTCACTAGAGCTAAACGCTTGAAGTATACTAACATGCAAATTTAAATGAAAGGTGAGAAATCAATGTAGATAACATTCATTTACAAGATAACTTCGCCACATAATATCTTACTAGACATCGATACATGAACGATCCAATGTAGAATAATCCACAATGCAAACACAGATCACACAATTGGTTTCAATGTCAATTCTAGGCTTCAGTGGAGCTTCCTATTAACTGTAGAAATAGTTATTGAATACAATAAATAGAAAATCGATCCATTCCCAAAATTTCCTTTCTCTCAGGCATACCCGCTTATTTATACAAAATCAATAACTAAAAAAGGCCACCACCTCAGCGGCTTACATTATATAAGTATTAGCTTGAGTCATGATGACTCAAGTGATCTGGGTGTCTTTGGGATTGCATGCTCATCCATGTAATTGACCCACTCCTTGAAAATTCTAGTACAACTGACACTGAAAGGGAACTTGTGTTGGTCCATTGGCATACTTATCTCGTGTTTTCTATCATAGAATTGGAGGGTTTATTTCTGCATTCATGTTACTTAACTACTCCATTCAGTCCATGACCTTGACCTGGTTGATGACGTATCTTTGTACGTGCCCTTTCTCTATAGCGTTGATTTGGTCGATCTGCTCTTTATACTCATCATCTGATTGTTGCAAGTTGGTCTCTACCTCATTGATTGGTTGAAATTCAATAGGGGAGCCGAAAGTTGGCAATCAAAGATCTAATTTGACTTATTCAACTTCTCTGAGACCCAATTGTAACATCCTCGTTCTTCATCAACTTTGTCTTTGGGCTCATCCATAATCTTATCCCAATGTTTAGTTGTCAAGTACATTTGAGATATCCACTCATCCAATAATAGTTCTATATAGTGGTCCTTTGTGCCCTTGTCTTTATGTACTGCCCTGATGAACTCAACTTTCTCCAAGGTGATAGCTCCCTTCTCATCCCATTGATGCACTTATTTATAAGTGAGCCCAAATAGCAAGGACTCTTCCTACAAAGCTACTATCATCATTACCAAATATTCTTGTACCTTAAGTCATATAGCATGTACTTCTAGTAAGTCTTTCTTGAAGTTTTCTACCTCCCCAGCTTCTTGTTGATATCGAACTTGGTGCTTAAGAGAATCCATTTCAACCCTAGCCTGCTTTAGCACTCTTTCTTCCATCATTGCTTTATCGAAAGATGTGAGATGGCTAAGCCTGTTGAGTAGAGTTGGCTCATCTTAACCCTTTTGGTGTCTATGATGACTTCCTTTGTGGTGCTCAGCACACCAGTGTCCAATGTGACTTTCCTCTTTCTCTAATTCCTTTTGACTATATATTTATGCATTTTGTAATAAGAAAAATACTCTAAGTCAACCACATCCTCAACTAGTTGAGGGATGGGTTGATCACCCTAGGACAATATATTTCTAGAACTCCTAGGAGTATAGAAGTGCTTTGATACAGGGTCCTGAGTGAGTTCCTTAGCTGGTGATTCCTCCCCTACATCATTTTTTGGATGGTTGGACTTCTCTTCATTGGTGGCATTTTCCTGGGTTTTATCTTGAACTTCCTTCTCTGCATTTTCTCCCAAAATTGAGGAGCCACCTAGCAAACTCTCATCAAGCTTCTCAGTCTCTTCACCATTTTTTGGGCTATTCTCAAGGATGGTGCTAGTGTCCTTCTTAAAATTTTCATCATGCCCTGTGTTTTTTCCACTTGCATCATTGTCATTACTTTGATTGTTATGCAGCTCACCATTTGTCACAATGCCATTTTTTTTGTTGTTTTTTTGCTTACCATCCCAATTTATTTCAACATATTGTCCATATGTATCTTTTCATTTCTCTCTTGGTGATGACACCTCTTGGTCCTGCCCACCAAGTGGGTCCTAATCTAATTCATTGTTTCTTGATGAAGCATTAACTTTGCCTTGTTAAGATCGTTCATTATTACCTGAGGGAGAAGTACATTTATGTTCATCACCATCCTTCTTCGTTCTTACCCCCTAATCCTTTGATGGGCTTGTTGGAGTTTCCTATGTACTGGAATTGGGGACAAATGATTCTCCCCCCTTCTCTTCATCTCTTGCAAGTCAATGACTTCAGAAGGCTTCATGGTAGTGATTGGTTGCTTATGTTCTTATGTTGATTTTTCCTCTTCCAATCATTCTAATTCCTCCTTCTTATGTTGTCTCTCTGCCTCTTCTTGTATTATTTTTAGCTCATTCTCCCTTTCCTATTCTTGTTTTAGCCTTGATTCCTCCTCTTGTTTTCGGGCTTGATCTTCTTGATCCCTCTTCCTTTTTTAAATGAATTCAATCTCCCTTTGTTTCTTCTCTACTTTCCTTCTCTATTCAACAAGTTATAACCTATACGAGATGGAAAATATTAATTGGTTTGATCCATGTTTTACCCCTATTCACCAGCATCAGCCATAGAGGGAACAATATGGACTAAATAGGGAAAGGGTAACTTAGCTACATAGGCAAGAGGAAGGAACGATACAAAAGGGACGGTGATTGAGCTACGGAAAGCAAGGAAAAAAGCAAGCCAGAAGTTGACTAAGTGATTGTACACAAACCTTCAATTCCTTCCATATCCTCGCATAGGATGAGCCTAACCAACTACCAATTCCTTGATTTTGTTGCTCCAACTGACGAGAATGTTGCTTTATTTATCAGGAACAAGTTCTCCCACCTTTTCACTTGCCTCTACGGATATTTTTCACTTTACTGAATCTTTGACTGGAACATTGATAGGGAGTGCTTTTGCTAAATGTTCCTCATATTTATTTATTTGTTCCTCCTTGATCCTTGCTTATTATTCCTTATCTTTCAAGATTCTTTCTTGTTCTACCTGCAATGCTTGTTGTTCTTTCTTCGTTCTAGACTCTTCCTCATCTCCATGTTTCCCTTTACTAGAACCTTTTCTAGAGGAGACTCCATGATTCACCATTTTGATTTTCTCCTTTATAGGTAGAGAGAGAAAAAGGTTATGTTTGGGTTGGCCCTTCTTTTCTCCACCTCTTTCCAGTATTGGGAATTTTCTGTGAAAAAATCTTCTTCCCACTTTTCATGAGCATATGGCCAGGTCAAGATCACTTGCTTTGCATACTTTGGGACCAATCCTTTAGGATCATGTTTTCTATACCTACCTGTCATGAATCTATATTTCAAGTGTAGTTGGCCTTATTTCTTGGAATGATTGGCATCCTTGACTACATAGTACACTATCTGAAATCCATAAAGGATAAACAATTTCTTCTTATTCTTCACAAGGGTAGCATTGAATCCTTGCATCATTTTTTGATAGAAAAATTCTCTGACGACCAACCTATCATGTACATACACAGGTAATAGGTGTGGTGGACTAATGGATCCATAAATTATTAAATAGGTGTGTTTCTCCTCAAAGTAGCAATTTCCAATGCAATTCAAAATATTTTTTTCTTTCTTGGTCATTCTATGACACTCTCGTCCAAAAATCAGAAAATATATCTTAGGTGTGAAAAGTCACATATTTGAGAGTAAAATGTTTTGTACATGTTTTCCCAAAGCATACTGAAATACACATGGACAGAAGAATGAAAAATATTCCAACTAAGTGATAGCCCAGGGAAGATATTGTGTGCACATAGTACATCTAGGAGGAATGAGACCATGTGGAAAGTAGGGGCATCTCCAGGTTTTGAGGATTGTGCTTGAGCAATATTCAAACTTAGTTGTTTCGAAATGACCCCTCCCCAATTGAAACTCTTGCCCCACATCACCACATAGTATTCCAAAGGTAACCAAGCTTCTAATAATTGGGAGCAATACCTTTCCTCGTATAACTTGCAAAAGTGGATCATGGAGTACATATATGGTTCCCTTAAGCTGGAGATGGAATATCTACCAATAGATCTCTTGACAAATTTCTTGTCTTCTTTCCACTAGTTACTCGGTATTTTATTAGTGTCATATTGTTCATAAAATGAAATTATGAAATCCTTGGTAAGGGACTCGTCAGGGTCTAGAAGTTTGTAGTAGATGGCCATGGGTAAAATCATGAATATGGGTAACACTTTCGTGACAATCGGGTCTCCAAAATTTCTAGCGGCAATTTTTCAGCCGAAAAGTAATTTTTTCGGCCAAAAATTTTCACGTCAAATTTAATGGTGCCCTCAAAATTCGTGTACAATGTTTTTTGGATGAAATATTTTCCCGTGGTAAGAATATTTTGGCCGAAAGATTTTTCGGCCGAAACGTTTATTTGTAACGGATTTCGTTAAAAACTAGGTTTCGGCCGAAAGAATATTTCGGCCGAAAACTTGAAAATGGGACTGTTTGCAGGAAACTGCAAATTCTCTCCATCTTACTTCATCTTTGGA
>JZKD02S2012148.1:806634-822176 GCA_000966675.3 Picea glauca
ACGTCCCCCCTCCTCCCATCCTCCCCCTCTTCTCCTCACATGACCACCCTCTCCCCCTCTCCCATCCCTTAACACCTCAAAGTACAAACTAATAACTTAAATAAAAATCCATCCCCCCTTATCCCTCAGCATAGAAGGAGGACTTGGACCACTCCCAGAAGACTCCCTAAAACCTAATCAATAAGGCAGAAAAGCATACCTCTCCATAGCATAGCAACACGCAAACTCAAAAGTTCGCACCAGAAAATAGAAATCTCTTATTGGGACCCTTATAGCAATTTCCCCTTAGCCCCCCAAAAAATGATCATTCTCTTCCTAAATTGCAAGGGACTGGCCAACCCCACAAAAAAATTGGCCATAAAAAGGTTAGTGGACCTCCACCAACCCTCTGTAATATTACTTTAAGAATCCGTGATGGAAGGGAAAAAAGCTCTATATCTCCTCTCCCCCCATTTCCATAGATGGGGATTTACCTCGGTGGATTCTTTTGGACGTTCGAGAGATCTTGTCACAGGCTAGAATAATACATCCATAAAACTAATTAGTTCCTAGGCAATGAAATCTACTCTTGGGACAGTCTTCTTCTCCTCAGACCTAGACATGGAACTTCAAATTGCAAATTTCTACAGGTCGTTCACGAGAGACAGAGAGGTTTTTTTATCTACAACTCTCCTCTCACTTCCTCTTAAACAAGGGCATATTATATTAGGGGGATAACTCAAATTTACCCTCGATTCTAGTGAATTTTTGGGCTCCTTGATGCAGTGGGACATTCTAGTAGGCCCTGTTGGACAAATGAGAGGGGGAGGTGAATCAGTTATTACCATTCTTAAAAAATTATGCTTATTTTAAACTCTTTATAGAGAACTCAATGACAATCACAATAATGTAGGGAGGTAAGCAATAGAACATTCAACATCAATCACACACATGAAATATATAGAGACAGATATTTCTCAAGGAAACTCATAAAGGGTAAAAACCTATTCTTCTTGATATGATAAGTAATCTTTATTTTTTATACATTATCATTCTTATGAGCACCAACTCATTGTGAGGCTACCACCTCTGTTTTGCAAGCTACAACTTGTTGAGAGCACCAACTCTCTGGTTTATCTAGAACCCACTAGAAGGAAGCACCAACTCCCTGGTTTCTCTAGCACCCACTAGAAGGAAGCACCAACTCCCTGGTTTCTCTAGCACCCACTAGAAGGAAGCTCTAACTCCCTAAGTGTTCCAGCACCAACTTCCAATCACACAGGCACCAACCTATATAACAGAGAACAATAGTTCTCCCTTGCACCACCCTTCCACCCTAGTTTTTCTGGCTGCAAACAGATGGAAGCTACAACTCCCTGTGTTCAAGCACCCACTTGAAACTCTGAGGACACCAATCGTCCCTAGCACCTCCCAACCACCCTAAAATATAAATATTTTTCTTTCTTAAATTTATCACAGTGATACAAAATTCATCTATGGATTACCAGTCTCATCATTGTTCTACTACACTGCTCTATCTCTGCATGTGCACCTCGACTTTCTCTTCTTCTCTCAGATATGCATCTCTGCTCTATGTCTTTCTTTTGCACTTTATGCTCTTTGTATTATTTCCATTCTATGTGCTATGCCTCTTCTATGCATTTTAGCTCCTGCACACAACATGCTTCTGCTCGCATGAATCACTCTCAATAGTAGCCCACATCTCTTCTTTGTTCTGCATTTTTATACTCTCTGTGTACCTTCTACATAGCCTCATGTGCAATTCCTATGCATCCTCTTTACAGCGTCAATGTTATTCCCTACAGGTTGTTCACTGCAACTCTTCCTCACTACTGCATAGCTCGACAGCATAATTACTTCACCTCTCTGTTCTGTATGCATTTCTCACGTCCAGTCATATCCTGATCATCATGCCAACTCTTCATCTTCTCTAGTGGTTATCTCCATGCGTTCATCATCACTGGGCATTATGCTAATATTCCTTAGCTTCTCTGGAAATCAAGACTCTTTGTCTTCTTTGTTGATCATCCTGAGGTTGTTCTTCATCACTGGTCATTATCCTGATATTCTTCAGCTTCTTTGGCAGTTACAGTCTTCAACGCATTCCCATATGTCAATTGTCTCTATCATTAATCTTCATACTACTGGCACTTACCTTGAAACTCTTCAGCTCCTCTGGAAATCACCCTAAAGCCTCTTCGAATTCTCTGGCAGAAACAATCAGTGGTTTCTGGAAATTCCCCAGATAAACTCTGCATGCTCATGCTATTGGCACCTTTTCCCTTTCTAAGAAAAGCTACACAATGGGCTCTAGATTTTCTGGCTAAGCCCCTTCCTTTCACGTGACCACAGGCGGTGACCATACGCCTATCCAATAGTCGTTTCACAATTTCACGTTTTGGGTGATCGACTGCAAGTCACCTCGATTTTCCCAACTCGTGAAACTCTGAGGTGGAGCCTATCAACACTAGCTCCTTTCCTTCTCTTCTGTTGATGTGACCACTGGCTGTGACCACAGCCCTATTCAAAAAGGCATTTCGCGATTTCATGTTTTGGGTGATCAGCGGTGAGTCTCTTCGCTTTTTCCGACTCTCGATCGGCTAAGTGGAGCTTAGCAACAAGCTAGCTCTTCTCTTAACTTTTGCCGATGTGACCTTGGCTATGACCACGTGCCAAGAATTTGAGTGCTTCGTGTTTCGTGAGCTTCTGAACTTCGTCATTCCTGATCAATGGCCCATGGCATTCCTCAATCGACGGTTGTGATCAAATCACAACCTCACGTGTCGGGTGTTTGAACATGAGCCAACCCTATTGTTGCTAACTGGATATCTTTCGGAATGGAAGATTTGCTGACACCTGTCCTCCTTAATCTACGATCAGGATCTCCTCCGTAAGTCCGACCTTCGGGACTTTCAATTCTCAAACTCTCATTTTCTCCTGGAGAATTTCACCTAGAGTCCACGATCCAACGACGTGTGTCCCTTTTGGATCGACGATCACAATCCCTTCGGGTATTCACGGTTCAGCAATTCTCAACTTTATGTCATCCTTCCTTTGTTTTTTCCCGGAGTTGAAAATCCACTGACACGTGTCCTATTTAATCCAACGTCTATCCTCCGCTCCGGGACTTCGGGACTTAAGGCATCTGCTGGTGGTAAAACTCCTGAAGAAAAACTCTCGAAGTGACGTAACTCTTGCGTCACTCGTTGACGTGTCATGAGCCGAGAAGCTGCCATGTGTCACTTGGATTTGTGATTTCCACATACCTAAAATGTTGAATCAACTTGAAACGTGTCATTGTTTGATTGTGCCACATGTCCTTGCTGACTTGGTCTACCACAGGTCCTTGCTGACGTGGTCTACTGACGTAGATATCTCTGATCTAACGGTCATTATCTGATCTCCAGCTCCGACGGCTGATGAAACTTCACATTCCGGGGATTTCAAATCTCAAACATGCAGGAGCGTAAACTCCTTGCATCTCTATATCTAGAGTGAATGTTGTTCGTTCAATCAGGATCTTGGATCGACGGCTTGATCTTTATGTGATGCAACTTTTCTAGATTATCCTATCCTTCCACTCGAAATTGATCTGACGGCTGAAGTTTAATCCGGCTCTCCGGACTTCGAGGATTTCAAATCTCAAACTGAGAAACTTTCGAAGTGGTTTTCTATGGAGTTGTGGATCCTGTTCCACCTGTCAATCTTGATGATGGATGGTCCCTGCTTACATCAGGATTTCAGGACTTTGACAGGTCCACTCTCCTATGCTCATCAAAGGCTTAACCTTTGTGCATTTATCTCTGGATCCAACGGTTGTTGGTCCTTCGCACTCCAATTGACGATTGAGGTCTAATCTCCTCCTCTACGCGTTCCTTCTGTCTGGAATCTGATCTGATGACCACTTTTTCTCCTCCTCCTAAGCTTACACTTCCTCCCGACCTGTAAGAATGTCTAAGTGTCAAAGGCCTCAACCTTTGATCCTTCTGTGAGTCCTAATGACTTGGACCTTGTCTCCTGAGCTTACGATGTTCCTGTTTTTCCATCGATGCACACTCTGATCTTTCCATCAATGTCAAGCACACTCGGCTTGTAAACATGCCAACAATATCCCCCTTTGGCATTGATGGAAACCCTGAACGACTGTACTGTTCTACTTAGATATCCAACTGTAGTATCTGTACCACTCCTTTTCTCCCCCTTTGACATCAATGTCAAAGAAAACATGCTCCCCCTGAGCTATTGCAGTACTTTTAATAGGTATCGTAGCTTCAACCATCACAAACTCCCCCTGACAAGATGGAATCCGTTATTTGAGTCCTACGAAGTATTTGTATCTATACCAGAGCCTTCTCCTTCTGATTCTTGGACCTCTTCATCTTCAGCTTCAGTTGTGTCCTCTTTAGCAGACTCAATATTGCTCACCTCTCTCACTTGGACTCCTTCATTAACCTTTTCTTGTCATAATTGAATGACTCCCCTTGTCACTCTTCTCTCTCTTCTCCTGATTGCTCTCTCCTTTTGGTAAGAGATTAGTTCTTTCTGACAAGGTCTCTCCTCTTGATATCTCCATGGGATGTCATGTATATCAGAATGTTTTTGTTGTGGATGTCATTGTCCTACTGGAACACTGCACAATTGTAGCTCATATTAAATAACCCTTGGATCTGCCCGTTGATTCTCATCGATCTCTATTAATGAAATTTCATTTGTCTTGCATGATGCCTAAAATCCAAGGCTTTTATGACCACATTCAATCACAAGGAAAAACCGCTACAAACACTCTCATACATGATTTCCCTTTTTAAAAATGAAGGACCTGTGTTAGACTTCTTAGGAGTATTGATTTCTTCGTTGTTGTATCCAAGACCGGATTTTCCATTTGGTGATCTCTGTCTATCTAATATCTCATCTAGGATCATGGAGTTGTTCAAGAATTTGATTAGGGTGTTTGACTTCTCAACCTTCTTTCTAATATTCACAACTTCTTCTTCCAGCTTATGACATGATTCTTCTTCTACTCCTTCCATGGGATAAATGTTAACAGAACATTCTTTTATCGTATCTGAATATTCTTCTTTACTTGCAGGAGAGAATTCAATATCAACATCATTATATGTCCTTATGCCTTTAGCCACCACTTGTCCCAAGTTTACATTTTTCACCTTAAAATTTCTGGACGTGAACACCTCTTCACAGCCTTTGTCACACATTTGACTTGTACTGAGCAAATTCTGTTTCAGACCATCTACAAACAGAACATCCTGAGAATTTCCTTTTCCACTACTCAAACTCACCTTCCCTTTACCCTTGATTTTACCTGGTTCATCATTTTCAAAGATCACATTTCCTGTTTTGCTTTTACTTATAGGCAAAATCTTATCCTTGTCTCCGGTCATGTGCTTGGAACATTCACTGTCTATATTCCAGGAGTCCTTTTGTTTTTGAGTTGAAACTATTAGACCATCGTTTTCACTATCTTTATTTTTCCATGTGCTGGCCTTTCTAGCTAAGAGCTTTATCCTCAGATCTGCTTTGTAATTCTTCATATGGTAGTTTGCATCTTTGTGGCCGAAGTTATAACAGTTATAACATTCAAGCTCATTATTCAATAGGTCAAAGTGAATTTTGAAGCATTGTCTACTCATTTACTGTTTATTATTTCTTGACCTCCTCAGTTGCATGTCTCTAAACTTAATTTCACAATTTACAATCTGTGGTTGTGTTGAGCACTCAACACACACTAAAAACGTTTGTGACCATTTCCTTTTTTCGGTACCACTCGATCTTTTGCATTGATTGTTTTCACGTCTGTATGAAATTGATACCTTCTCTTATCTTATATGTTTCATGATTGAATTAATTAAATATTACTTGAACATACAATAAAGAGTCATCTTAACTCTGAAAGAGACTTAACTACTACTCAAGGAATCGATGACCCGGGTTTTTTCCCGACTCGCTTAAGAAGTTCGACATTAGTGAAAGTTAGAGATGGAAAAAAATCGTTTGAGAAGTCAAATTAGCCGAGTGTCGACCTTCATCGGCGTCAAGCGATGAAAGCGTTTATTTTCTACGAATAATCCTTAGGAAGGATTCTATCGAAGACCGATCCATTCAATTCTGGTAGAAAGGTGTAATAGTAAGCGATGCGCAAATAAAGGAGTGACATCGTCGACCGCCAACCCCTGATATCATCGGTGTCGGAAGTTTTATCAGGAGGATATCAATACAAGTATACACTCAGGTAGTATCCAATCCCCGATCTATACACTGGAGTGATGTGACATGACAAGACGTGTTAACCCCTGAATGTGTTAGGTACGCTACATTCAAAGATCTTAGTTAATTCATGGATCACGCATTAGTTGCTAGTTCATGCGTAAATCAAAAGGAACCGCTAAACCCACCGATACAATGCATCTTCCTCCGCACCTCCATCGTCGACCAGTTAAGATTTTTCTGCAGAGATCCAATAATAGTTTATTTTGAATCTACATTCATTACCCGTATTAACTAATTGATATGACTGATAGTACCTCTCCATTTATATCCTTTTCGAGTCATTGTGTATGATCTTATTCTGTGTAGCAATAAATTCAAAACAAACAGAGGAGCGAAGATAACAGTCTGGGGGAAACGTCCAAGGTTCAGTGAGTATTAAACAATTATCTTAGCAAGCATTACAAGTATGTATCTGCTTATTGTGTTTTGTACGCTCCATTCATTTGTTCTCACCCAATGTCGCTTTATACACATGTTTAAAGGGAAATTTTAATTGCAAGAACGATGCCTCTAAAGAAACCCTCTACTGGGAAATCACCCAGAGTGCCAAAGCTACAAGAATTAGAAGCAGGAGAGGTCTCCTCCCTAGTCATTGCAAGAAAATTGGAGTTCACTTCCAAGCCTGTGCCCGTCATCAAGACGATCACCAAGGAGGCCTTTATCTAGCCCCCGAATTTCAGAAACACAGAGGCAAGTATTGGAGCCAAAACAACATTTCATCGTTGGGAAGAAGTGTTCAAGAAGATAAAGAAGGAATAACCCCTCAAATATACCCCGCACAGTGATCCTAATACAAGGAGGCTCGATGACGAGGTCCTCCCAAATATTCACAAGGATTATCTGCTCATGGTGGCCAGTCGGTCTCCGGTGTCTCCTTGCATCGAGCTCTTAAAGTGGCTTAGTGACCACACCGATGCATAGAAATGTTTGATTAATGATGATAATGGTGAATGCATCGGGGTCTTCCTGCCATCGGAGGTTCAGAATCACTACAAGCTTAGGGATTCTAAGCTAAAACTGAGCATTGATTTAGTTCTGAGTTTCTATGCATCACACGATACCAACAAAATCATGGCATCTTGGTGGAGGGAAGGAAAAAAATTCATAAACCAGATTGTTGGCTGGTACCCAACGGCCAATCTCAGGGAACCATACATATATCTCATGGCTCTGCTCTACAGGTTGCATGGGGAGAAATATTGCTCCTGGTTTTCAGAAGCTTGGGTGCCTCTAGCTTTTACAGTCGTCATTTCAGGCATGGGCTTCAATTGGGGTGTCATCATCTCCAAATAGCTGAGCACCTGTATAAGACAGGCTCAAGTGCCGAATGAGGGAGATACCCCTGCCTTCTACATGGCCTCATATCTATTGGATGTCATTTACGCTAGGAATGCTTTCTTTGGGATGAACCTGAATTGGCACTCTTCGGAGCTCACGGTCCATGTTTACTTCAGCATCTTATGGAAAAACAGGTACAAAAATTCCTATGTTGTTATCTGTGATCAGTTTATTGCATGCATTTACTTCTTTCTCTTCAGGAAAGAATGCCCTAGAATTTGGGATGAAGAAAAGAAGGTTATAGCCAAAATTGGTCACTGGTATTTAGATGAACAAGAAACCTACATTAGGATTTTCGACGCCACGGGGGCACCCCACTTATTACCCATTTATGTTCCTGACCAACTAGTGTTAGGGGAGATTTGCTATCAGACCATCCTGCAAGTATACAATGCCACTTTAGTAAAAGATAAGAAGCGGGCCTTCATACCGTATGGATTTCATATTGGCTTCTACATGGTCAAAGAAACCACACATGCTAAGTAAGAAGGGCTAGGTCAATTAGAATTTTTGTTCCAAACCGGATGATTTCGCAAACATGATCCCAAGGGCCTAGTCCTACAGCACATGCCACAAGTATCATCTTATTGGACTTATGCCCATGAACTGTTCGAAGATGAAATTTTCACTGAAAATGTTCAAGACTGGAATGAGGTGGCATCCAGAAGGGTCGATCCTCGAGGAACCAGGTTTAGAGATATGAGTTGGGAGGAGTAAACAATGTCTTTGGAGCAGGCAACTCAAGAAATTCTCAGGACCTGAGAAGGAGCGGTAGCATCTGAATCGGGTGAAGAAATAGGAAATCCCCAAGAAGACGTTGAAGCAGCGAGAGTTTTTCGGAAATCCCCGGTACGAGTCAAGAATTCCCCTGAAATTAAAGCTACGCAGGGGAGGGGGGAACTCTTGTACCAGCAAACCCAGTTGCTAACGAATAAAATGCAAGATGAACCATACCTTATCAAAAGACCTGCGATTTCAACTACCGTCCGAAGCATCTCGACAGAGTCAGGCGATCCTGGTTCCACAAATCCCAATAACACCAATGGGTTAGGCAACCTTGAATCCACAACATCGTCGATCAATCCCTCAGAAGGAGGGACAAATCAACAAGAGAAAGATCGAGTGTCGATAGAAACAAAAGCGCCCAATCCCTTGAGCACACTTATACATATATACAGCGATGATGAGAGTCTGGAGCCCGCTCGCAGCACCCGAGTGCGCATACAAGAGGAAGAAGGTCCCAAGAAAACCTCTTCCTCTGAGCCCGAGGTTCAACACAAGGAGCTCTCACAAAAGGAAATGGAAGCCAAAGGTGGCCTTGAAACAAGAGAGTTCGACGAATAGGAAGCAGAAGTAGGTCCAAGTGACTAACCTCCACAAAAGGAGATCGACATTTCTACAACCGATGAGCAAGTAAGTAACGAGTCTATACCTGACACCTCTATTCTCTCCAATATTCAAATCCCCGACAAGCAACAAGTAGAGGTTGTATCTACAAGGCAAAGAGAGGAAGTTCGAGAGCCCACTCTTGAACAAATATACACTGCTGGGAGCCTAGGAAAAAACCTCACATGGGGCATCAACAGATACTAGAACTGGTAGATGAGGTAGCAGAAATATATGTGATCTCCTATGATCAAAAGAGAAAGTCCATCGTTCAAAGGACTGCAAAGAAGAGAAGGATCACCTTGGATCACTCCATATTAGTTACCACAAAGGATAACTTAATCAACACAGCAGACGCTTGTACGTCTTAACTGATAGATGTGGGAAAATCCCTCTCTGATGATGCCCAAGATAGAGCTAGGAGGGATGAAAAAGAATTAGCCACCACCCTAAAGGATCTCTAGCACTTGCGCCATCTGGTCGAGTACTACAAGAGCGTTATGCAGACCGTTGTGTATCTGAAAGGTGAGTTCAACGGAGTTTAAAATGATTTCAAGAAGGAAAGGAACCTGTTAACCATGAACATAATTGAGTTCCAGGAGGACACTCTCATGGCACTCGTGACATGCAAGGAGATGGAGTGATGGCATGAAAAGGCACAACAAGCAGTAGAGAGACTCAAATATATTGAGGTAGTCCAGCAAGGTCGAGAAAAGGAAAGACATGGCATTCATTTGGTAGGCAAAAGTATTCTCGACCACATGAAGAGATCTGTCAAGTACTGGGCTAAGATGTCTCGGGACCCACATCGAGAAATCCAAGAGAAATGGGCCAAGTGCCAGAAAAACTGGGGTAAAATTAATAAAGTAATGAAGGATGTTGGTCTCCCCGAGTTCCGCACCCCCAATGAATTTGTCAACCTGAGCGACGTGTTCAAGACGCATACTGAACAAGACTCGCTATGGGCCAAATAATGCTCAAAGATAACTGATGCAAGGCCAGGGAAAGTGCAACAATTCGCAGAACACTTGATCAGAGCTCGAACCATGCTACAACAGTTGAACTCCAGTTTGGTAAAGTATCGAGCGCATGCAGTGGATATCAAAGGAGTATATGTTGCCCCAATGGAACAACAAAGATTCCTATGGGCTCAAACTTGTGAAGATATGTTTATCAGTTGGTCTGAATGTGAAAGAAGTCACCCTTTCCAAGAAATATCTCGGGTGGATTGTTAAAGAAACTGTTGGATGATCACGCCACGTGGGGATTTTTGTTTGGTTCAAACTGTACTTAGATGTTAATTTTGGTTGAATTTTATATTATAAATAAGGACATCGACCATTAGTCAGGGTCGATGGTTGTTGTAAAAACTCTTTCTTTTTGGTTGTTAATAATTATTTTGAGACTGCTATGAATTGAGAAGTCCTTTTGGACCAAAGACAAGCTATTTTCATTAGATGTATGTGATTGGACTTGGAGAAGAACTACTTCCTATCCTGCTCCATGGATGATGCAGTAAATGAGTAAGAGAAATTAATTATGTTGTCAAGTTATCTGGTGCAATGATTTGATGTTCTTTGCTTTAATGATGAAGATAAATCGTTGTGTTATTATGTGATGAATGTTATGGTAGATGAATTATTTTGATTACCATGACCTTGACTACATATGTTTTTTCTTTCTGTTAATTAGTTTTCTCAGACAGTAATTGGATGCTCATTTGGTTAATGTATTAGTACTAGGCCCTTTGGCATAGAATTACTATCTACATGTTTGAGCAGCAGGTTATCCCAAGCTCAACCTCTTCCCAGTAGTTAAAACTAAATCCTGTTACTAGTCAAGTTGGTTTATACTGGCTTGCATCTCTCATACCAGCCCCACCCAAGAGAAAATACAGAAAAGAACAGTCCTAACTGAAGGAAGAGCCTTCACAAGAAACCACAAAGCTCATCAATAAATTGGTCGGATCACAAGATCTGGAGAACCATTCCATATTAAACACTGCATAGTCTAATTGGGCCTTGGTGGCGGGTTTGGTTCCTACTGTTGAGTCAAGGGATTTAAGCCCCAACAACAGAATTGGCACTAGAAGGAGGGCTTGAGAATGAATGGATAAGTATATAATTCATATAGTATTGTGAACAGCCTACAGATTCGTAACGGTCCACATGCATGGCTAGTCATTCAACAAATATCCCACAGTTATTGAGTACTCTCAAAGCAGGTGACTCACCCCAACTCGAGGAAGAACATTTTCACCCTGAAATACCTTACACCCTTCCTCACGAGGAAGTGAATCAATTCCAGAGAATCACCAGAGCCTACGCCCAACAAATCAGCGTGTTGTCCTTAAATCCCATCCTCCCTCGAAGAAAAAAGTAAAGAAGACCAGTGGTTATCACTCCCAACAAAGTTTTCGTACACTCCATAGAAGACTTAATAGATTTTGCGATTACCGAAATCCAAGAACCTCTTGATCTAATACCCGAAACGTCAGCTAGCAACATCTCCAAGACAAACAATTTTTCGGAAGAAGAGAAACTCAACTTGAATTCCCAAGATATGGAAGGTAATAATGATCATGAGGAGGAAAGGGAAATCCCACTTCAAGACAACCAACCTTGGTTGGTTGGAGACGTTGTGGCCTTCCCTGGACGAGTACATAATCTTCTCTGGCACCCGAAAAAGATGCTCCCCAAGTACGATCTCGAAACTTCTAGTTTACCTGAAGATCATATCAAGAAATTCATACTTGTGATCAAGCTTATGAACGTTCAACATGAAGACGTAGTCTGCCAAATTTTTCCCTACACGTTTGAAAATTCGGCTTCCACCTGGTAGTTTAATTTGCCAGTAGGATCTATAACCAGCTAGACTAAGTTCCAAAAAGATTTCCTAGACAAATTTGTGGAAGAAACTACTATGGGAGCCCTGATGGTTGAGTTGTTCGCAACCACCATGACCCCAAAAGAGAGGGTCAAATATTTCAATCAAAGATTCACGACCATCTTAACAAATTCCAGCTCGCAGCGAAACCAACTCAAGAATTGCAAATCAAGGTTTATGCCAACGTGCTTCCGGCTTCTATTTCTATGTTTGTAAAAAGAGTCACTAAGCGCATGCTTGCTGAAAATTTTGAAGAATCCAAGATGATATAATTCCAGATGAAAGGATGTAAAGAAGGCCAGGCTTCTTTAGTGAAAACAGAGACCCAACCCCCTCCTAGGAGACGACTCCTTTTAACTAGACCGTCAGGAAAACCGGATGAACAAACTCCCGACAAGGGTAATGGAGATATAGAAGATATACATCACATGGTCAAGAAATTGTCAAATGAGATCATAGACATAAAGAGAAGTGCAAGGGAGGGGAACCAAAGCCAAAATCCCTATAAGCCTTTCTTTAAAAGAAACCCATCGTTCAAAGCAATTGAACCTCCCCCAGTGGACCTAAATATTGATCTAGGGAATGTTGCATCTGATTCTTTCTGCGCTTATCACCAGGAAACCCACTCCGAAAGAAACTTCCCTCAATGGGTACACGCCATGAATTTGATGGCCAATCGATTCCTAGATGAAGTTTCCCTAACCGAATAGCCAAGTAGTTTGGCTATCAATATTGTCGATCAGAAAGAGATTGATCCACTGTGAGACACGACCATTTTTATATGGGATACCTACCTGATCATGCCTTCCAGTGACATGTTTGAGTCTCAGGAATGACCCGTGGAAGTTTTGGTGATACAAACACATAGTAAGGGTCTGCCTGGGTCAAAAAATACCAACGTCGCCCAGGTGTCGAAGAGTAAGGAAACTCCCGATTGCCTGAAAATGACTTTCGCCTTCGGAAAGAAACCTATAAGCATTCATACCCAGGAATCGCCCAAACTAGATTATAACATGGTCGAAGATTTAAAAAAGTTAAGGGCCAATATATCCGTTATAGACATGTGTAAGATTCCCCAGTAGAAAGACTTTATGTTGCAGGCTCTGAGCTCCATGGAAAAAATGGCGGCAACAAGTGACCTAGAAAGAAATATGTCTTCCACCGATCCGATGACAAAACCAACTGTGAACACTTGTTCGGGAGGTAGGAAGAAGAGGCCTTTTGTGCTGCCTTTTCTTTTGACGTTTGAAGTTTTCAACAGGAATATTCACAATTGTTTGGTGGATTCTGGGGCATATTCTAATGTAATTCCCTTGGTCGTTTGTAATAAATTAAGCGTTGTCCCTCTCAAAAGTGATAAGCATGTCATACAATTAGACAAAACTCAAGTCAAGGTCATGGGAGAACTCAAATATGCGATGATCAGGATAGCGACACATCCTAATTTCATGCAAGTGATTGACATCATTGTGGTAGATATCCCAGAGGCATATGGGATATTGTTGAGCCAAGATTGGTTTGAAAAGATCTATGGATATTTCAGTGCAGATTGGGCACACCTTTGGCTACCATTGAAGGGATACAATAACATGATCAGGATTGATAGGGAGAAATATCTGAAGCATACAGTCACTGATCTAGAAACCCAAAACAAACCCACACTTATAGACTTTCTCAAGCAGGGATTCACATAGACCCCAAAAGTATTAAGGCCATAGCTCAACTCTCGCTACCCCATAACAAGAAAGCTATGCAATCCTTTTTCAGGAAAATCAACTTTGTGAGGAAATTCACTCCCAACTTCGCTGAAATCATCAAACCCTTACAAAAGATGATCTGCAAGGATGCCGAATTTAAGTGGGATGATGAGAAAAAATATGCCTTCGGCAATATCAAAGCTACCATATCCTGGGCCCCGGTGTTGCGAAGTCCCGATTTCAATAGAGACTTTTTCCTCTATACTTTCACCTCTGACCAATCGCTAGTTACGGTTTTGACTCAGAAGAATCTTGACAACAACGAATCCCCAATGTCATTTATGAGCACTAATATTCAAGGAGCTAAGCTCAATTACCCTGCCATAAACAAGCAGGCATATGCGGTCTATAAGGCAGTAAATCATTTCAGGTCTTACATCCTCAAGAATCACACTAAGGTGATTGTGCCACACCCTACGATCCGATCCCTATTTACCCAACAATAAATGGGGGAAAGAAGACGGAACTAGATGGCGGTAGTCCAAGAATTTTATCTAGATATAAAACCTACCAAACTAGTAAAAGGACAAGGTTTGTGCAAGCTTGCAGCCGAAGCCCAAGATCGAGCAATTGAATATCATGGGTGGGAAAATGAAATAGCAATATGGTGTGGCGAAGTAGCATACATCTCCCTAGGACAAGGCTCCTGGTACAAGGATTTAACTTATCTTATCTTCTACATCACGGGACTTGTCCCAAGAACCTCAACCCTAGGGAAAGGAGAGCCCTGAGGTAAAAATGTGCACAGTGTCACCTTATAAATTCGGTGCTCTTCTGAATCAACTATGATGGGGTACTATTGAGATGTCTTGAATGAGAAGATGCTAACAAAGTGCTAAAAGAACTCTATGATGACCCCATCGGAGGACATTTTTCAAGAAGCACCATCGCTCATAAGATTCTGAGAGCCAGCTATTACTGGCCCACCTTTTTCAAAGATGCTCATACTTACGCTAGGAACTGTAAGACTAGTCAAATAAGCGTTGGAAAGGAGAAAAGGGCAGTAGTCCCACTTTAGCCTGTGACTGTCTCTAGGCCTTTTGAGTAGTGGGTGTTAGATATCATAGGATAAATTATGCCTAGATCTTCAAAACTCCACAAGTACATTCTTACTGCCACCGACTATTTCACAAAATGAGCAGAGGCCATTCCTCCGACTCATGTAAACGAGAAGGTAGTAATCCAATTTATAGAACAATAGTTGATCACAAGGTTTGGTGTCCCCTTTGTTTTGGTCTTTGATAATGCATCTTAATTCTCTTCTACCCTATTAACAGAGTTTTCTCTGGACAAAGGAATCATAATCAAGTACTCTGCAAATTACTACCCTCAGGGAAACGGTGTGGCAGAATCAACTAATAAGAACCTGGTAAGGATACTAAATAAGACGGTTATAGATAACGAAAGAAATTGGCATAACCAACTTCATAATTCCCTACGGGCCGATAGGGTCACACCCAAAGAAGCCATAGAAAATTCCCCATACTTTTTGGTCTACGGGCAAGAAGCCATCCTCCCAAACGGGCTCTATCTGCCATCTCTTCCATTGGCCCAAGATTACAATGAGGAACCATCGTCAACCATGCAACAAAGAATCAACACTCTGCCCATGTTGGAAGAAGACAGAGAAAAGGCTAATTCAAAATTCTTATCTCACCAACAGATAGTGAAAAGATGGTTCAATAAGCATAAAGCTAAAGAGAAGAATTTTGAAGTAGGAGACTTGGTCCTGAAATGGGACAAGGGAATGAACCAAAGGGGAAACATTCTAAATTTTAGAACCTGTGGCTTGGACCTTTCCAGGTGGCTGAGAATATCGGAGCAGGCACTTATCGGCTGCAGAATCTAAGAGGGAAACCTAATGCCCTCCCAGTAAACGACCAAGCCCTA
>JZKD02S2012148.1:822237-832613 GCA_000966675.3 Picea glauca
TATATATATATAATAAAATCAGTTAATACAGATAAAAGAAATGTCAAAGATATCTACTTTTTTATTCGATAATACCTTAAGGGAAACAAAAGAGGAACAGAGATTATGCATTCACCCAGTGAATCGCCATTTGTTGAGCACTCAACACACCCTAAAAAAGTCTGTGACCATTTCCTTTTTTCGGAACCACTCGATCTTTTGCATTGACTATTTTCACATCAGTATGAAACTGATACCTTTGCTTATCTTATATGTTTCATGATTGAATTAATTAAAGATTACTTGAGCATACAATAAAGAGTCATCTTAACTCTGAAAGAGACTTAACTACTACTCAAGCAATCGGCGACCCAGATTTTTTCCCGACTCGCTTAAGAAGTTCAGCATCGGTGAAAGTTAGAAATGGCAAAAAATCGTTTGAGAAGTCAAAGTAGCCAAGTGCCGACCTTCATGGGCGTCAGCCGATGAAAGCGTTTCTTTTCTATGAATAATCCTCGGGAAGGATTTTGTCGAAGACCGATCCATTCGATTCCGGCAGAAAGGTGTAATAGTAATCATTGTGCAAATAAAGGAGTGACATCATCGACCGTCGACCCCCGATATCATCGACGTCGGAAGTTTTATCAGGAGGATATCAATACAAGTATACACTCAGGTAGTAGTCGATCCTCGATCTATACACCGGAGTGATGTGACGTGTTAACCCTTGAATATGTCAAGTATGCCACATTCAAATCTCTTAGTTAATTCATGGATCGCGCATTAGTTGCTAGTTCGTGTGAAAATCAAAAGGAATCGTTAAACCTGCTGATAAAATGCATCTTCCTCCGCGCCTCCACCGTCGACCAGTTAATATTTTTCTGCAGAGATCCAATAGTAGTTTATTTTGAATATTCATTCATTACCTATATTAACTAATTGATATGACTGATAGTACCTCTCCAGTTATATCCTTTTCAAGTCATTGTGTATGATCCTATTCTACGCAGCAAGAAATTCAGAACAAACAGAGGAGCGAAGATAACAGTCTGGGGGAAACGTCCAAGGTTCAGTGAGTATTAAACAATTATCTTAGCAAGCATTATAGGTATGTATCCGCTTATGGTGTTTTGTACTCTCCATTCATTTGTTCTCACCCAATGTCGCTCTATACACATGTTTAAAGGGAAGATTTAATTGCAAGAACGATGCCTCCAAAGAAACCCTCTACCAGGAAATCACCCAAAGTGCGAAAGTTGTAAGAATCAGAAGTAGGAGAGGGATCCTCCCCATTCGTTGCAAGAAAATTGGAGTTCGCTTCCAAGCATGTGCCCATCATCAAGGCGATCACCAAAGAAGCCTTTATCCAGCCCCCGACTTTCGAAGACATAAAGGAAATTATTGGAGCCAAAACAACATTTCCTCATTGGGAAGAAGTGTTCAAGAATATCAAGAAGGAAGAACCCCTCAAATATATCATGCACAGTGATATTGATACAAGAAGGCTCGATGATGAGGTCCTCCCAAATATTCGCAAGGGTTATCTGCACATGGTGGTCATCCAGTCTCCAGTGTTTCCTTGCATCGAGCTCTTAAAGTGGCTTATTGACCACATCAATGCACGGAAATGTTTGATTAATGATGATAACGGTGAATGCGTTGAGGTCTTCCTGCCATTAGATGTTCATAATTACTACAAGCTCAATGATTCTGAGCTAAAACTGAGCACTGATTTCATTCTGAGTTTCTATGCATCACACGATACCAGCAAAATCATGGAACATATTAAGGGAACCATACATATATCATGGAACATCTCAGGGAACCATACATATATCTCATGGCTCTTCTCTACGGGTTGCATGGGGAGAAAGACTGCTCACGGTTTTCAGAAGCTTGGATGCCTCTAGATTTTACAGTCGCCATTTCAGGCACGGGCTTCAATTGGGGTGCCATCATCTCCAAATAGCTGAGCACCTGCATAAGATAGGCTCAGGTGTCGAAGGAGGGAGGTTCTACATCGCCCCGTATCTATTGGACATCATTTGCGCCAAGAACGCTTTCTCTGGTATGAACCTGAATTGGCACTCTTTGGAGCTCACGGTCCATGTTTACTTCAACATCTTATGGGAAAAAAAGTACAAAAAGTCCTATGATGTTATCTGTGATCAATTTATTTCATGAATTTACTTCTTTCTCTTCAAGAAAGAATGCCCTAGGAGGTCGGATGAAGCAAAGAAGGTTATAGCCAAAATTGGTCACTAGTATTTAGATAAATGAGAAACATACATCAGGATTTTCGGTGCCACAAGGGCACCCCACTTATTACCCATTTATGTTCCTAACCAACTAGTGTTAGGGGATATTTGCTATCAGACCATCCTGCAAGGATACAATGCCACTTTGGTAAAATACAAGAAGCGGGCCTTCATACCGTGTGGGTTTCATATTGGCTTCTACATGGTCAAAGACACCCCACGTGCTAAGAAAGAAGGGCTAGGTCAATTATAATTTTGGTTCCAAACCGGCCGATTTCGCAAACACGATCCCAAGGGCTTGGTCCTACAACACACGTCACAAGTATCATCTTGTTGGCATTATGCCCATGACCGGTTCGAAGATGAAATTTTCATTGAAAATGCTCAATATTGGAATGAGGTGGCATCCAGAAGGGTCGATCCTCGAGGAACTAGGTTTAGAGCTATGAGTTGGGAGGATTAAGCAACGTATTTAGAGCAGGTAGCTCAAGAAATTCTCAGGACCCCGGAAGGAGCAGTAGCATCTTAATCGGGTGAAGAAATAGGTAATCCCCAAGAAGACGTTGAAGCGCCGAGATTTTTTCAGGAATCCCTGATACGAGTCAGGGATTCCCCTGAAATTCAAGCTACAAAGGGGAGGAGGGAACTCTTGTACCTGCAAACCCAGCTGCTAATGAAGCGAATGCAGGATGACTCGTACCTTATCATAAGACCTGCAATTTCAACTATCGTCCAAAGCATCCCAACAGAGTTAGGCGATCCCAGTTCCACAAATCCCGATAACACCAATGGATTAGGAAACCCTGAATCCACAACATCATCGATCAATCCCTCATAAGGAGGGAAAACTCAACCAGAGACAAGTCGGGTGTTGATAGAAACACAAGCGCCCAATCCCTTGAGCACACTTATACATATATACAGTGATGACGAGAGTTTGGAGCCCGCTCGCAGCACCCCAGTGCACATCCAAGAGGAAGAAGGTCCCGAGAAAACCTCTTCCCCCGAGACCGAGGTTCAAGACAAGGAGGTCTCACAAAAGGAAATGGAAGCCGAAGGTGACCACAAGAGAGTCCTACGAATATGAAGTAGAATCAAGTCCGAGTGATGAACCTCCATAAAAGGAAATCGGCAGTTTTATGGCCGACGAGCAAGTAAGTAATGAGTCTATACCCGACAACTCTATTCTGCCCAATATTTAAATCCTCGATGAGCGACAAGTAGAGGTCAGATCTACAAGGCAAAGCGATGAAGTTTGAGAGCCCACTCTTGAACAAATATACACCGTTGGGAGCCTGAGAAACAACCTCACATGGGGTGATCAGCAGATACCAGAACCGGTAGACAAGGTAGCAGACATCTATGCAATATCCTATGATCAAAAGAGAAAGGCCGTCGTTCAAAGGACTACAAAGAAGAGAAGGATCACCTTGGATCACTCCATCCTAGTTACCACAGAGGAGAACTTAATCACAACAGCAAATGCGTGTATGTATGAACTGATCGGCATGGGAAAGGCCCTCTCTGATGTCACCGAGGATAGAGCTAGGAGGGATGAAAAGGAATTACCCACCACCCTGAAGGAGCTCGAGCACTTGCGCCATACTGTCGAGTAGTACAAGAGAGTTACACAGACCATTGTGTATCTGAAAGGTGAGTTCAACGGAGTTTACAACGAGTTCAAGAAGGAAAGGCACCTATTAACCACAAACATAGTCGAGTTCGAGGAGGACACTCTCATGGCACTCACGACGTGAAAGGAGATGGAGTGATGGCATGAAAAGGCACAGCAAGTGGTAGAGAGACTCGAATATATTGAGGCAGTTCAGTAGGGTCAAGAAAAGGAAAGACATGGCATTCGGTTGGTAGGAAAAAGTAGTCTCAACCGCATGAAGAGATCTATCGAGTATTGGGCTAAGATGTTTCGGGACCCACACCGAGAAATCCAAGAGCAATGGGCCAAGTGCTAGAAACACTGGGGTAAAATTAATAAAGTCATGAAATATGTTGGTCTTCCCATGTTCGACACCCCCAATGAATTTATCAACTTGAGAGATGTGTTCAAGACACATACCGAACAAGACACTCTATGGGTCGAAGAATGCGTAAAGATAACCAATGCAAGGCCAGGGCAAGTGCAACAATTCGCGGAACACCCGATCAGAGCCCGAACCATGCTACAACAGCTGAACTCTAGTTTGGTAAAGTACCAAGTGCATGCAGTGGATATCAAAGGAGTATATGTTGCCCCGATGGAACAGCACAGATTCCCATGGGCTCAAACTTATGAAGATTTGTTTATCAGTTGGTTTGAATATGAAAGAAGTCGCCCTTTGCAAGAAATATCTCGGGTGGACTGTTAAGGAAACTATTGGATGATCACACCACGTGGTGATTTTTGTTTGGTTCAAATTGTACTTAGTCGTTAATTTTGGTTTAATTTTATATTATAAATAAGGGCATCAACCAATTAGTCAAGGTCGATGGTTGTTGTAAGAACTCTTTCTTTTTGGTTGTTAAGAATTATTTTGAGATTGCTATGAATTGAGAAGTCCTTCTGGACCAAAGACAAATTGTTTTCATTAGATGTATGTGATTGGACTTTGAGAAGAACTACTTCCTATCCTACTCCATGAATGATGAAGTAAATGAGTAAGAGCAATTAATTATGTTGTCAAGTTATCTGGTGAAATGATTTGATGTTCTTTGCTTTAATGATGAACATAAATCATTGTGTTATTATGTGATGAATGTTATGGTAGATGAATTATTTTTCTTACCATGACCTTGATTATATATGCTTTTTCTTTTTGTTAATTAGTTTTCTCAGATAGTAATTAGATGCTCATTTGGTTAATGTATTAGTACTAGGCCCTTTGGCATAGAATCATTGTCTGCATGTTTGAGCAGCGGTTTATCCCAATCTCAACCTCTTCCCAGTAGTTAAAACTCAATCTTGTTACTTGTCAAGTTGGTTTATACTAGCTTGCATCTCTCATACTAGCCCCACCCAAGAGAAAATACAGAAAAGAACAGTCCTCACGGAAGGAAGAGCCTTCACAAGAAAATACAAAGCCATTAGATAAATTGGTCAGATTGCAAGATCTGGAGAACCATTCCATATTAAACACTGCAGAGTCTAATTGGGCTTCGGTGGTAGGCTTCGTTCCTACCGTTGAGTCAAGGGATTTAAGCCCCATCAATAGAATTGGTGCTAGAAGGAGGGCCTGAGAATGAATGGTTGAGTATATAATTCATATAGTATTTTGAATAGCCTATAGATTCGTAACGGTCCACATGCATGTCTAGTCATTCAACAGATAGCCCACATTTACTGAGTACTCCCGAAGTGGGTAACTCACCCCATCCCAAGGAAGAACCTTTTCACCCTGAAATACCTTACGCCCTTCCTCACGAGGAAGTGAATCAATTACGAAGGATCACTAGAGCCTACGCCCGCTAAATCGGTGTATTGTCCTTAACTCCCATCCTCCCTCGAAGAAAAAAACAAAGTAGACCAGTGGTTAGCATTCTCGACGAATTCTTCGTACACTCCGTAGAATACTTAATAGATTTCACGATTACCAAAATCCAAGAACCTCTTGATCTAATACCTGAAACGCCAGCCAGCAACATCTCCGAGCCAAAAAAAAAATCAGAAGAAAAGGAGATCAACTCGGATTCTGAAGATATGGAAGGTAATAATGATCATGAGGAGGAAAGGGAAATCCCACTTCAAGACAACCAACCTTGGTTGGCCAGAGACGCTGTGGCCATCCATGGACGAGTACATAATCTTCCTCGGCACCCGGAAAAGCTAGTCCCCAAGTACGATCCTAAAACTTCTGATTTACCTGATGATCATATCAAGAAATTCATACTTGCAATCAGGCTTATGAACGTTCAACATGAAGACGTAGTATGCTGACTTTTTCCCTACACGTTTGAAAATTTAGCTTCCATGTGGTATTTTAATTTGCCAGTAGGATCTATAACTAGCCAGACTAAGTTCCAAAAAGATTTCCTAGACAAATTTACGGAAGAAACTACTACATGAGCCCTGATGGCTGAGTTGTTCACAGCCACCATGACCCCAAAAGAGAGGGTCAAATATTTCAATCAAATATTCATGACCATCTTCAGAAAATTCCATCCCACGGCGAAACCAACTCAAGAATTGCAAATTGAGGTTTATGCCAACGCGCTTCCGACTTCTATTTCTATGTTTGTAAAAAGAGACGCTAAGTGCACCCTTGCTCGAAATTTTGAATAAGCCAAGATGATAGAATTCTAGATGAAAGGATGTAAAGAAGTCCAGGCTTCTTTAGTGAAAAGAGAGACCCAGCCCCCTCCTAGGAGAGGACTCCTTTTAACTAGACCGTCAGGGAAACCAGCCGAACAAGCTCCCGACAAGGGTAATGGAGATATAGAAGATCTACAATGCATGGTCAATAAATTATCAAATGAGATCATAGACATGAAGAGAAGCGCAAGGGAGGGAAACCAAAGCCAAAATCCCTATAAGCCTTTTTTTAAAAGAAACCCATCATTCAAAGAAATTGAACCTCCCCCAGCCAACCTAAATATTGATCTAGGGAATGTCATGTCTGATTCTTTCTGCACTTATCACCAGGAAAACCACTCTGAAAGACACTGCCCTCAATGGGTACACACCATGAATTTGATGGCCAATCGATTCCTAGATGAAGTCTCCCTAACCGAACAGCCAAGTAGTTCGGCTATCAATATTGTTGATTAGGAAGAGATTGATCCACTGCAAGACACGACCATTCTGATATGGGATCCCAACCTGATCATGCCTTCCAGCGACCTGTTTGAGTCTCAAGAATGACATGCGGAAGTTTCAGCAATACAGACACGTAGTAAGGGTCTGCCTAGGTCAAAATATACCGACACTGCCCAGGTGTCAAAGAGTAAGGAAACTCCCGATTGCCCAAAAATTCCTTTCTCCTTCGGCAAGAAACCTATAAGCATTCATACCCGGGAATTGCCCAAACTAGATTATAACGTGGTCGAAGATTTGAAAAAGTTAAGGGCCAATATATTCATTATGGACATGTGTAAGATTCCCCAGTAGAAATACTTTATGTTGCAAACTCTGAGCTCCGTGGAAAAAACGGCGGCAGCAAGTGACCTGGAAATAAATTTGTCTTCCACCGATCTAGTGAGAAAACCAACTGTGAACACATGTTCAAGAGGTAGGAAGGAGAGGCCTTTTGTGCCACCTTTTCTTTTGACATTTGAAGTTTTCAATAGGAATCTTCACAATTGTTTGGTGGATTCAAGGGCATCTTCTAATGTAATTCCCTTGGTCATTTGTAATAAATTAGGCATTGTCCCTCTCAAAAGTGATAAAAATGTCATACAATTAGACAGAACTCAGGTCAAGTGGGAGAACTCAAATATGTGATGATCAGGATAGCGACACATCCTAATTTCGTGCAAGTGATTGACATCATTGTGGTAGATATTCCAGAGGCATGTGGGCTATTACTAAGCCAAGATTGGTCTGAAAAGATCAATGGATATTTCAGTACAGATTGGGCACACCTTTGGCTACCACTGAAGGGATATAATAACATGATCAGGATCGATCGAGAGAAATATCTGAAGCATACGGTCACTGATCTAGAAACCCCGAACGAACCTGCATCTACGGACTTACCCATGTTAGCACAAGAATTTTTAGCTAGAAGAGGCCTAATTATCTGAGTTTTGGGTTTTTGCTAAGTGCTAGTTTCCCCAGTGGTAAAAGTCATTATCCATTGTACAGTCAAGGCACTTAATTGAAATGGTTTTGTCATCATGAAAGACTACAAATTACTCTTCACACTTTCAATATTGAAGGCACTTTGTTTTTGGCAATGCTACCTAATCTGCACATAGACGCAACATAAGTGGCGCTACCTACAAGCGTTGTGTAATATTCTGGCAGAATACGAATTGTGCAGAGTTATTTTACCAGTTTTGATTCATTAACTTGAAACTTAGAGTATGAACAATTGAAAATGTATTTTTGAAAAATGGAGGAGGGTTTTGTTCATAACATGCCAAATAACAAAAACCTCTCTCAGTTTTTCAAAATGTATTTTGGTTTGAAAGATATCGGATATAGAAGTAGGCATTGCATACTCTTCACAGTGGCATTGCGTACTAATTTCCTATAGCGGTCACGGTTTTGATATTCGCCTTGTTGGGAGATTTCCATATGTCAAGGAGAGTTCGAATGACTTCTCAAGGATTAGTTAGATGTCAAGGAACACCTGCACCTAAGATTTATCTCTAGCAAAGGCCTCATGCATGAGGTGGAAACAATTTATTAATGACTTCTAACAAATTCCTGAAAATCAGCAGTTTGTTGGATTTTTATCTCTTTGATTGTTGCCACCTATCTCCAAGGCTTAGAATCCAATGGAGGAGATGGGATTCGACCTCCTAAGGTTATTTGGATTCTATTTTCTATTTAATGAGGGAGATATCTCTTGGAGAAGGAGGAGGGATGAGCCAAGAGAGGCTAGAGAGAGTTGGAATAGGTTGTTTTCTATGTGTGTTCATTTGTAAGCCTTAGGGCATGTTGTAATTAGCATTTCTGCCATTAGAGATTCATGAGAGTTTCTTATCAGACTTTGTTTTCTTTGTTATCATTCTATCTTGTCATCTTTCTTGAATAATATTTACAGATTTTGAAGATCAAAAGTTGCCTTTGGTTAATTAATTCATGAGCTTCAAAGGATTTGTGGTAATTGCTTGTTAATCATAGTTTATTGTTCAATCACTCTTCAATCTATATTACAGAAAGAATCTATGTTATGTGGTTATCCTTATCTTTTTTTACCTTCTATTCTTCTATCCATATTTCCATAAGCCTTTTGTCTGGTAGGCAGCTTGATCGCCTTTGATCTGTAGGATGTTATGACTCCATGCTCAATGGAATGTATTTGCAGTAGTCCGATGCCCTTCTTTTTACTGTCCTCTTGTTGATCCACCTATTCAAACTATTTTAATCCATTTACATTTCTATGTTACCAAGCTTACTCTTATTTGCAGTTTGGGAGTGACTCTTGGAGTGTTAACAACCCGTATTGGGAAATTATTCATGTGATTCCCATTTCGAGAACTTTGCTCCTCTCCTACCCAATGTTCCATTTACCCAAAACTCCGAAATTATTTTCCAAGAAGAATCATTGATGTCGACAGCAGACTCCCTCTTCTGTCAAAACCCTGCGCTAGGACTTGTGGAAGAAAATATCAGGGCACAAAAAATTAAAGAGGATGAGAAAGGAGCGACTGTCGTTCACCAATTTGGACCCTCTATTTTGATGGATATAAATCACAAGAAGGGTCAGGAGAGGGGTGCATCCTCATCGACCATAAAGGTAAACGTCATTTCATGTCCTGTAGACTAGAATTCAAATGTACCAACAACACTATCAAGTATGAAGCTCTAGTACAAGGGTTAAAGAAAGCCATAGATCTGGATGTCAAAGTATTGAAATTTTTCAAAGACTCTAAGATTATTGTTAGACAAGTGAGGAATACTATACATTGCAATTCGCCTCATCTTAAGAACTACCAGCAGGAGGTGCATAGGTTAATAGAACGCTTTGAGGCTTTCAATATCACTGCAATTCCCCGAGAAAATAATATTCTTGTTGACTCCTTGGCCACAGCTATTTCTAGACTGTCACCTTTAGAAGATTATGAAGCCTCCTGATTCACTGTAGAGTTTCTTTACAAACCGTTGGTACCTAATAACATTTCTAATTGGAAAGTCTTTGAGGGAGATGAAAAGATCATAAGCTTCCTAACCAACCAAGACAATTTAAAAGATCTCGTTATTGACGATGAAGAGTTCCAAGAGAACTAAACAGAAACTGATCCTCGGGCAGAACTGTAAATTCTAACCTTGTACAATATCTACTGCAAACTGATATTCAGAAAAGAACAGAAAAGATACAATGGCAAATACAAACATTACACAGATATTTTTCATCTGGAAACCTAAACCGAGAAAACCAGCATATATTATATTCATACAATTGTGTTACATTGTTTACAATACAATATACATATAGGAGCCAGCGGCATCCAAAACCCTAACCCAATGACCTGGATTAG
>JZKD02S2012148.1:896478-913933 GCA_000966675.3 Picea glauca
TGATTACAAAAAAATAGAATTTGTTTCAAAATGCCACAACTACAATTTTCTATTTTTTTCTTCGCTAAATTTATTCAAATTACATAAGTGACATATCTACTCAACTAGCTTAAAAAGTGCATGTGTGTCTTGTCAAGGATGCTTATATCTCAACCCACAATTATTGATGCAATGACACAAATTTTCTATTTGTACACAAATATAGTCAGCGCAAACCCAAATGTTGATGAAATAAGGACAATGAGATTTGATCTCATGAACTTTGGTGCAAATCTTCCTCTAAGGTGGGAAAAAGCACTCAAAATATTCCATTGTGGAAAAGGTTTGTGACAAATTGCATTGTTTATTGTCTTTGTCGTCTCTAGATGACCAAAAAACCTAGTTTTCTAATAGTAGTACGTTAATAAACCATCTAGAGGGAAGAATATATGCATTAATGTTTGGGTGAGGTGAAGGCATTGTAGTTTAACATCATGTCATAGTCAACTACCCTTTGATGGATGAGTTTCCCACCACTAATTTGACAAACCTTTGGCATGCAAAGGCTCTAGCATTTTTAACCATTGATCTCACAAAATCTCACAACTTATGCTAAAAGAACATTTTGTATGCCATCAACACCTCTGAAATTTCACATTTTTTTCAAATATCATGACTTACCCAACAAGGTTATAAATGTCAGTAATCTCCTAAAAAGTTATAGCTTAATCCCTCATGTTCATCGCAAATGTTGCTAATTCTTTCATTAATTCCATCATTACCCCTCCTCTTCCTATGTTGTAATCTCTTTTAATTTCAACATATAATCTGTTTTAATTTTCGACCTATATAGGTTGTTTAAAAGATGAGATCAAACCTTGGTCATTTGAAATTCTTTTATGGAATACTCTTAGCTGCTAACACCTCCTTCAAACTTTATGTACTTTAAAATTTGGCAGTAAATCCCTTTACAAATGCAATTTTCTTGCAAATCAACATACATGAGGAGGTAGTTAATTACTTGTTAAACCCTAAACCTATACGATTGCACACAATGAATTATGAAATTAAAACGCATATTGTTTATGTTAATGAAAATTATACACCTTTGGATGCTACTTATGGTCATGTCAACCAAATCTAACCCAAAGTCAATGCGTGGTGTCCATTTTGCTTACTATAAACCTAGATAAAATTCACTGAGGAAAGACTTGAAATTTAGGAAAACATCAACTTTAAATTTAGTGATTTCTTTATGTGTTCTTTGAGCTTTGGTCTTGAAGAAAGAATGGTGGGCAATTATGCGTAGAGAAAGTCATTATTAGTCCCTATTGAAGGCAAGCCAAGGACTCTAGCATTTGATTCAGCGTTGACTTCGTATTAGTTTGGCGGTTGATTATATATTTTTTCACAATCTATAATGTTAAACATAACAAAATCCAAATTTTATTTTTTATATAATAAAAAACAACCTTTTTTTGGTAATCTCATTGGAGAAGAGATTTGATGTCTTATTGAGGGCTTCATTATTCCCAATGTTCTAAATGTTCTATTTTCCTAAGTTCACTTAAGTTTTGAGTTTATTATAACTTTATTGAAACTATAGATCTTGGATAAAGTTTTGAGTTTATTATAAAGTTGGTTTTGAGTTTATTATAACTTTATTGAAACTATAGAGCTTTGATAAAGTTTTGAGTTTATTATAAATTTGTTACATCATCTTTGGCTATGTTCAAGCTCGTTTGAGTCTGTGGTGACAGTATTAATACTTCTTCGCTGTCAAACGGTGGTTGCATTAACACTTTCTGCACTGTCCAATGTCAATGATTAATACTTCTACATAAATCAGTAGGTTGTTGATCTGCACATTCCACTCTTGCCCCCTCACCGCCTCATCTTCCTCTTCCCATAACTATCCCTGCACACAAATGAATAATAATCCAATTATTTTAGTGCACCACCACCATCATCAGCTTTCTCCATGGCTCTATGCTTCTACATTGCATGTTTCATATTTGCAATTTTTTTACAATATACACATAGAATACATCACCTAATCACTTGTTTGCTAAAGATACATCATTCTTGCTTGCTGAAGATACATCATTCCTGCTTGTTGAAGTTGTTTCTCATGGGATGAAGTTGTTGCTGAAACTTTGGAGATCCTCAACCTGCACTTAAGGTACGAACTATCGGCTCTCACTTATAGTGATTTATCATAAATCAAAAGAAATACACAAGCTTTTGTATCAACCTTTTCTTGCTTGTGTTCAAGTTGTTTTCTTTCTATAATCACTTGCTTCTCCTCTACGAACATATTGCTTTCATGTTCTATCCATACACATCTTTAGATTGTGTTGAAGGTAGGATTTGAAATATTGAATAGTGAGCAATGAATATGATGTAATCTAAGGAGAAATCATATTTGACAATCTATAGAGAAGAGAAATAAACATCATATTTTTTTCTACATACAATCTTTGTTGTTTAAAGATGGGGTCTTGCCTAGTTGTGAGCAATGGTAGCCTTTTCTGATGTCTGAAATTCAACAAACAAGTATTTGGTGTTTAAAGACGGGGTCGTGTGCAGTTGTGAGCAATGGTAGCCTTTTCTGATGTTTGAAATTCAACAAACAAGTAGGTCGGGATGAGACGATTCCTTAGCTATTCTTAATATGAAACCAAGACTGGACGAATATGACACGCCTAGTTAGTATGGATCTACCTCTGCCTTATATGTTTTTATTGGTCCATCGACTGGATCTACAAGTGCTTATGTATTTTTCTTCATTATTTATGCTAGTGATCCAGGTGGATATTGGTGGCCACCCACCTGTTCCAAATTCCACTTGGCTCATCTTGACAGTTTTTAGTTCAGCATGTTTCTCTGTGATGGTGATATCTCTTTGTAATTATGGGTTTTTCACTTCTGGGGTTGTCTTGAAGCCCTTCATAGCATCTAGGTGGATATTGGTGGCCACCCACCAATTTCAACTTGCTTAGTTTGGCAGTTTTCATGTCAGTACATCTTTATGTACTTTTGGGGCCGTTTTAAGGCCCTAAACAACGTTTTTTGGGCTTGCCACAATCAAATTGTTCACAAAGAGTTTGACAACATAATGTGTAGTTCTCGAAAAGACCTTTCCAATGGGCTATCACATGCCTAAAATGAAGATTGTATGCAAAAGTTACAACCCCGGAAATTTTATGTACTAACTTACCCCAACGGGGCCCACATGAATTTTGGCACTTCATCTCCTGGGGTTAGGTTTTTGGATGTCTAGGGTTTTGACATTCATTTTTATTGTAAAAAGGCCTTCAGAGCCTCATTTTACTCATCTTCTTGTGAATGGGCATAGCCGTCACATATATTCTTAGAGATAAGCTGCCACCATTCTAGTGAGTTCATTCACTCTGTATTTTTATAGTCTATGTACATTTCTTTCATTAATAGAAATCGTGTATTGCTTTATTTCTCTATTTCTGGAAATATTTGTGTGTATTTCATTGTAATATCTCTGCTTTCATTTCATTCTGAAAATAATCTGGATCAGCTGGTGGTGGATAAACTATAAATGTACCAAACCTGCTGGGATATTTCTCGCAGTAGCTCCATGTAGTGAGTTTGGGGTTGTTGAAGGAATTTGAGTCACCGAAACACGATAAGCAACCTTCGAATTATTGGGATGGCTTGTGAGCTACTTTCTCAAGGCACGATTGAATCTCATATGGGGTGTTGATTCATATGGGAAACACACACCTGGTGTGGGTTACGGAAAGTGAAACCAAAGGCCAATAAAAGGTGTACCTCACCATAAGAATTACAAGTTGATGATATGAATGCACAGCTTGGGTTTTCTACTATATAAGAGATCGTGATTCTAGACTTTGATTCATTCATACTTGCATTGATGTTAATAATTCACCACTCTTCCAGCCGACATGAACAGCTCAACAAGAATCCACATTGGATCAACACCAAGTTTTCAGGACTATTCATGAAATAAGACAGTAAATTTTGTGATTTCCTATCTACTAGAGTCTGTTACCTTCTCTAGAACAACATTTATAGCAGGCTTCACAAATTTTTCCAAATGTTCTTCTACATATGTCTTCTTTGAAGATGTTAAACTTTTAATAGAGAGCAAATGGAAAATCATTCTACAAACTCAACTATTGGTGCTTTTAGGTTTAGAAAATAAGATTGTTATCACCAGAAATTTAACTAGAAAAACTGCAAGCCAAGGTGGTAGTCAGGTACAATAGGCACCATGGACCTGAAAATACAAAACGGTGAAGGAACAATGAATGACGGTGTCAATAGCTCTGGCAGTTTATTGTTCAGGTGGTGTAATGAATAATATAACATCCAAGGCTCAATACACACATCTTAGGCTTCAAACAACTACAAAGAAAAGACAAATTTGTTAAAATCGTGGAATTTTCATTTCCCATGTTCCAAAGGTAAAGTAACTTATCATAACATTAGCAAGCAGAGCCTAGATCGGGTTTTTTTGCTACTACTATATTACCACAGTTACCACAAGAAAAACAGTAATAGTTGGCACCACAACAAAAGCAATAATAGTGGGAACTGGGAAGTTACAACAACTAACCCATGTTCAATTTTCATCCAAACCTCTAAATAGACACAGAGTATTCAGATACTCCTCCTACTCGGTCTATTTGTTCATCATTTCCCAAAGTGTGACCCACAAGTAAGTACCACATCTATGTCAATCATCACTTTCAATTTGGTTGTGAGCCCTTTCATAGTTGTTTTACCCCTGCCAAGTTGCACCATTTTTGGATGCTATGCGGGTACTGCCCCAAGGAAAAAGTCTATTTTTTCTCTAGGGGATACCGATCGCTTCAAAATCACCTTCCGGGATGCCTCTTTCCCTCCAATACAAATTTTATAAGTACTTTACCTGGTGCCAGGAGCTACCATTTCACTCGTTTATTCATAACCAACAACGAACATCTGCTACAACATTTGCACATTTGGATGGATATATGCTAGAATATTAGCACAGTCGATGATTTTGATTCAACATCCCAGAGCACCATGGTCGCAACATCAACAGTCTCATTTCCATATCAGAATTATGGTTTAAACTTTCCATAACACATATCTCTAGAGCGCCATGGCCGTAGCTTAAGGCACACTGACTAGGTGGCTCGAAACTGTACCTAGACCATGAAACCTAGCACAATCATATCCTGCAGCAGAAAATTGTAAAGTGAAATTTCTTTGATATATCCAACGGTCGCATAAGCCCCAGAGTGCCATGGTCACAGATTAAGGCATGCTAACTAGGTGGTTGGGCACTGCACGTAGACCATGAAACATGAGATCATGTACATCATGTTTCACATACGTGTCAAATACTTAATGAGGGTTGTATAGTTTTTCCCTTTGATATTAATTTTTTAGTTTTTCACTTAGATATGAAGGTATAGTTTTTATATCATTTGCATATATTCTCACAGATTGTTAGATACTCTTTCCTGCATTTTAATGTAAATTTTACTTCAATCCTCACTTGCAATGAAATGAATTGCAGATTACACTTTCCAGCAATAGGTTTTTGGTCTAGGGACAAGGAGGTAAACACTAAAATACATCCATACACGACACTTTGCCTTGCAACACCAAGGTATATTGGTTAAAGTTGGTATCTTTGCCTCTTAGTTATCTTCCTTGTAGAATGGCTTGGCTTCATAATTGCCTCCTAGCAATGGACTGTATGTGTATTGGCTAATGTCGTGTATTCTTTCCAGTGCAAAATAAAACCTTGTAAATAAATTTGCAATAATAATGTATGTGTATGAACAACAAAGATAGGAAGAATCTAGAACCAGTGTGTAAAGGCCTAAAGTCTTTGGTGGAATCGAGGGGCCATATACATAGAACCATATGAGAGAATGGTTTTCACTTAGCGATGAGTCCAATCCAATGGATACGTGTTAGTTGTCTTGCCTTTTTCATCCATTTGTTTCATCGAATGATTGTTATATGCTAGTAAGTTAGTGATTGTTTACAATATGTTTGTAAACAATGACTAGAATATGCATCTGCAAGATGAGTAAGTTGCAATCTAAATCACACTCCTTAAAGAAAAAAAATACATGAAGACAACATTTCATAAGTACAATTACCTAATTTTGATTTTCTTTTAGATTTTCCAGTCCATTACCAACTAGAGTTTCGATTTTCCATCTTCACATTATGGTTTAATTAAAACCTAGGAATGGATTTTCTAATAACTTATAGATTTATTTGATGAAGATATATATGCAGGCTTTGCAAAATAGATACCCCTATTGCAGTCACTAAGTAAAAGGAGTACTTTTATATCTTCTTAAATGTTTTTACCGCACTGTAATATTTTTTTACAAATTAGCTTGTTCCCTTAAAGGAGGTCATGTTGTGCCTCAACATGTCTTCCATTAGAAGCACATGAAAGAGGCTTCAAAGAGAGAAATCATACATCATTTAAAATGCTTCTAGGAATTTAGGGTAAAGTTTTCATATTATATATAGTTTTAGAAATCAATTGTAGGAAACAGAGCCTTGAGTCTACAAAAAGCAGTCCACTTTGTTTCATATCTCTGCCCATAAACATTATCTTCACATGGAAATACTTTTTAATATTTTTCAAATCCTAAGAGTAATCTCAGATCCATGTTAAAAAATATGTAAACTCAAATACATGAGATATGTATAACATTTGCAGTGAGGTGCATTCTATAACCCTCGTGGGAATAGGGTGATCCATAAACTCTTTTATGGTGCATTGGATATGGGAACTAGCCCTGACCCATCTAAACTGGCATCTAATATGGAGCTAAAGGTTATGAAACTTGAAGATGCATATCTTGAGTGGTGTGTATCTACTACAACAACTAATACAACATTGACCAAATATAAAGTAATGTAAAGTAGTAGTAACTCATCATAACACTTTTTTTAGTGTTACAACTCTAATGCATAGCTGAAAACATATATAAAACACCGCCTTCTATACTGCAACCACAACTTCGTAATTGTTTATAGTGCATCCACTCCTTTGTAATTGTTTGTAGTTGTATCTTTTGTCCATTATGAGGCATTTTTTTTTTAAGCAAGATGGTCATGATGATTGATTAGCATGAATTTGGCAGATATTTATTGATTGAGCACAATAGTAATTTAAGAACCCATCAAAAGAAAAATATATGGAACAAGGATGCTAAAACTTGTCAATAATTTCCATTGGCTACTCTACTTTCATTTAATTGTTTTTTTGCTTTCTTTGTAATTATAACAAACCTGCATTCCATATTGTGAAATGCCTCATGTTTTCTTTCCAAATGGGTTCTTCGTCCTTTATTGCTAGATAATGTAACTACAAATATTGTCACAATTGGGGAGGGGCTATAGTATATCTACCAAGATATGGATCACAACCATACTCTGACACTTCTTGGAAAAATCTCAGGAATTTCTTTTAGTTCCTTCTGCCTTTTGATTTCTCTAAGAAGATAAGACGAAGACAATTGGCACTGTTACAGCTACAAAAAACATTGTTCTTTTTTCTTTTTAAAAAAACTAGGAAAAATATATTTTAAAAGGGTCGGGCCGAAGCTAACAGCGGAGTACAGACTTAAAATCTTCACCTTGCTAGCTATATTATGGAAGAAAGGAACCAAAATTACTAGATTGGCTTTGATGAACCAAGACCAAGACTTCCCTAGATTCAAACTTACTACTTCTTGATTGCAAGAATAAATCCTTACAAATTGATTACACAGGAGAATCATGCATAAGAAAAACATAATTAACTCACAATCCAAGCTATCCCATCACTATATGCGATGTTACCCAAAGTTTTTTGGGAGCCTCCTGAGTTTCTAGATTATGAATCCTTCTCTTTACAATTGATGTTTGTTTTTCTTCCTCTTGTTAGAGGGGGAGAAGGATGAGGATTCTTCTTTATTATTTTTGCATAGGAGGGAGATTTAGGATTTTCTCCCTCCTACGCATCTCCCATCTCCACTCCCACACATAGATCAAGGGGAACAGTGAAAACCCCAATTGGAGGCCTATCCACAAGATCAGGATCTGAGACCATCCTAGGCGAAGATGCACTGCCCCCACTCGGAGCCTCCTTACCTTTAGCTAAGTTTTCAAGATTATTTTGTTCTTTTATTGGTTGCCTAGATTTGGTCTCTGGATTGTTCTGATGAGGAACATCCTGGACAAAGTCCTCTGATTATTTGTCGTGATATTCCAAAGCTTCATATCTATTATTGGAGGGAATATATGAGCAAGCTTGATATTTATGGTTAGGTTGAATCCCCATGGGTTGTTGTTTCTTATCCTTTCTTGAAACATGCTTGAATCCTTGATCCACGTTAATCTGCAATGGAGAATATTCTTTAGCTTTGGGGAAAATTGTGGTAAAGTACCCATATTCATGACAGATGTTACATTTGAAAGGAACCCACTCATAGTGTAGGGCCTAAACATGACTCCAACCATCTATATTGAGTTGAATCACCTCTAGAAATCAATTTGAAAAAATTGTGTTTACACATATTCTGGCACATGTGTAGGTATTGTCCTTTGGTTCATAATGGGTTATAAATCGACCCAATTTATTTCCTATGACTTCGAAGGAGGATTCACCCCGGAAAATAAAGGAGAGGTGTGAAATTTTGATTCAAATAGAAGCATAAGAGATCTCCATATCTGGATTGAAGTCGAGGATCCAATGGGAAAGAAAGATTTCCCTATAACCTAAGAAATATGGGCCAAATATGAAGATTTGGTCTCGATATTCAATGGTTTTGAAAATAAATACGTAAAATCTTTTGTCACAATAAAAATCCAGAGGGTATGGCTCAGGCCAATTATCAAAAATACATTCAAGAACAACCTTGGGACAGGGCCAGAGGCCTAAGAACTTACCGACTAAACCACACTCTGTCAGAATGATAGAATTTTGTTTTGCCACATAGTTCCCCAATAAGTCCAGATTGGGAATGGAATCCGCTCATTTGGCACACCTAGCCACTTTGACGAAGGGCCTGCCCATGATTCTTTAGACAACGAATTCAAATAGCTTCCAAATTACCAGCAAGAAGACAGGGAATATGACCATCAAAGAGTTTCTACCAACACATCTCCAAAATCGAGCACACAAAAGGCAAGGGAGGTGAACACATGGCAGCTATGGAATCTAAACAGCTCACAAAGGGGAGGGAAATGAGAAAATGGTGGATGGGGTTTCCAGGGGTGAGATTGATCAAACTTGGGTTGGCTACTGCTAGAGGCAATATCGATGAACCCGGGGCCTATGGATCAACATGCAAGTGAAACACACTTTAATTCTTGGAGACTGTATTTATTAGAAGTTCAGGAATGCATATATGTAGGTATTCTTGCATTGTTCTTCATGTTAAAAATCTATATAGAACCCATCAAAGATCCATATTCGAGTTTAATTATACGCAATTAATCCCACTCTCTTATGAAAGTTTGGAGTTTATTTGAGGATGTCATCATCAATTGTAAAGTTGTTATTGCATCGAGAGGCGCATTCTACAACACAGTATTAGGTCGATGTGTGATTTTGTGCCTAAATTCAATGTGGAGCTTACACGTGTCACTCTTAAATAATAATAATAATAATAAATTAAGTAAATGAAAATTGTATCCGTCGACTCTAACCTTTTGCACTCTAAAATGGGTTAAGGAGGAAGGGTTTGCACCTTGAGAGATTTGATCCCTCTCAACGCTTAATATAACTGGAGTTATTATGGGTCTATATTGGTTGAATCTTGTCCTCCTCTCTCTTATGCTGGAAATATTGTTGTTGTTCCAGGGTTTATGTTCATCATTCAGAGGCCTGAAAAGAGACTATATTTTCATTTTCAAGATCATAATTTCATATATGATATATGTTATGTACATGAAGTGTTATCTTTAATAAAACGTTTTTGTTTACTTCATTTTATAGATTATGATTTTATGTGAAGAGGAAACAGTGCAATGCCTTACTTTATCAAATTAAACATATTACATTTTTTTTAAATCAAAACATAAGTTTCTACAGCTTCTATCATCGGGCATGCAAAAAGCATCTCGGCAAGGACATTGCCACTACAGTGGCCCTTGTTTTTTTTTACTTTGAATAGAGCCTGGGGAAACCCATCGGGAACTTCCCCTCATTTCTAGGATGGTACTCGGGGTAAACCAGATATGGTAGAAATCCAAGGCTTTTTTGATAGCTTGCTCATTTAAGATCTCAACATGTCACTTGCGGGAATTGAATTTTGGGTGGGCGGGAAAACACCCCTCAACACAAACCACTCAGGATAAACCCAATTGACACAGTGTCATTGTTATCTAAAGTGTTATGAGAATTATCAAATCTTTACGAGTCATTTTACTTTATGGGCCATTTTTTTACGGAAATATTCCCCTGCGGACAGGTGAACTTTCCCTTGGATTACAGGCCCCTCTACCAAGATAGAAAATTACATTTTGACACTACCATTCCTATAGATTCATTTTATCCATCGAAAAAGAGAGAAGGAGGGGAAGTATGATGTACCTCATTTATGACGTTTGTCCAAGCTGCTCCAATCCGCGAGCTCCAAACAGTACCTGCAATGGATAACAAGAAACAAACAACTATCTCCTAGTTTAATGGATTAGACAAAATCAATAAATCTATGAAGATTAAGACAAGCATAGACAAGAACATGTAAACACATACTTGAAGGAAATAGGACAACCATATTAATGAGAACTTCAAAAGGAAACTTACAATATTTAGATGATGTTGCAGCAGCCTCTCCAAGTCCTCCTCATCCAACCCTTGCTCAAAAGATCAAAAATCAAAATAACAATGCTTTGCTGACTTCTCCTACTTTTCACCATGGGAATGCCTCCATTTATAGGCTTTGAGGGGATCAACTACCTTGGGTATATTTGGAATTGGTTGAGGATATGGCTCCAAAAGTTGTGATATCTTTCTTAGATGTAGCCCTGGAGTTAGATTCGAGCCAAACTAACCCAATCCATCCATAGTTGTCTTTAGAGGAAAGTGGGATTTCCTCCAAGATTCCCTCAACCAACTCAACACTCCCTTAAACTAGACAATAGAGCACTATAGTGCTCCCCCTGAGATGGACAAGGAGTGCTAGTTCTCCCTGTGTATGATAAGGGGAGCGTTGATCTTCCAAAAAGTCACCAATATGAGTAAATCCCTAGTAAAAATACTTGTTCTGACAGTAAGATGATAGGGATTCTTCTTCTAACATGTTTTAGGGGTTGTATCAAGTGTTTTCATGGTGTCATTTGAGATGCGACACTTAGGAAAAGAGAATGTGACACTTGCAATAATAAAAGTGTGATACTTGCGACACTTACGACACTGAAAGTGCGACACTTGCGACACTGTCAAAGTGAGGAATTTTGATGTGTAACAGAATGCCCCCCAAAGTGTGAAGTCAAAAAAGGAATGTTGATGGTCAAAACACTTTGTAGATTCTTTGAAGTAAGGGTATGGAGTTGGAGAACCTGGTAGAAGTTGCAGACAACCATGAAACAATGTTAATATGTGTTCCATTCTCGAGGCAGACATACCTATGCTCAGAATACAAATGACTCAAAGCACGACTGCCATTAAATACATTGTGGATCCATGATGATATTGACTAAGGAGATGGCCATCAAAGATACCATGTGGATCTATCTCTCTATGACCTAACCTGATCGCACCTACGAAATAATACACAATGGAGCTACAATGTGATAAGAACATAGCCACAGGCCAATACAAAGTGGATCTATGTTAAAACATGTATATGAGTCGAATAATCACCATTGCAACCTGGATAAAGTCTATATGCAGATGAATACTCAACCCATGGTCTTCTTCCCGATCCTATAACAGTAGGATTATGTCCATGTGAATAGATGATTTTATGTCAAACATGATAGAAACCACTTTATTACCGATCATTGAGGTATACCGTTAATAAGGGAGAGAGAAATCACCATTGATGTCGATGATTCTCAACGTACTTTTAAAGTACAATCCAGCAAATGTGAATAATGAGCTGAAGTTGAACATTCGTGGAATCAGTCAGTCAGGGGTCATTGATGCATACCCACTGTCGAATACGAGGAGGCATGCCATTGAGGCATGAAGGTCCCAAGGTACTGATGTGTTCCTTAGTCTATTTCTTGGATAATTTGTTGAAGTCGACAGGAAAAGACTCGTCGAAGGAGGGAATTAATGTATCTCCCATCAATTGACATGAAACTCATCACAGGAAATTGGTAAGATATAGTATATGAAAATGGACTGACATGGGTATGGGAACTGGTAACATTATAGATGGCTGACTTTTTAGGTGAAGACTTCCCTTGAACATGAAGGCACGTCATAAGACTTGGCAGCATAGACTCGGAGTCGACCAAAACACAATGCAGCGAATGTTGGGGAATTCCTTGGATGGGCCAAAGGAGAATAAAGACTCATAGGATTGGTTCAACGTAGAGGTTAATGGATTATCCAAGTGTATGGTAAGGTGAAAACAAGTGTTGTGTTCAAGGGCGACCGTAAGAGTTGCCCTAAAATATCTCAAGAAACTTGACCCACTTCCTTCAATTTTTCCTTCATCTAGATAGATGAGTACCTATTTTTCATTTAACGAACTCGAGGAGGGTAACACGTGCTCAATACAACTCACCTTCGGTAATTTCCTCTTCCTTTATTTAACAAACTGGAAGAAGTAAGGGTTCGTCCCCAAATGGGCCCTTCAATGTGTAATTTTGCGAGTCCAGAGAATGGAAAATCAGTTGTTTTTCATGTTTAGGGAGTTTGAAAATAACTTAAAGAAGACTTTGAGGTTGTCATTTTTCATGATTTTAGTCTATAAGGTCCGAAAAAGTATAACATGATACGACGGAGAACTCTTTTAGCCGAGATTGACTAGAGTGTTCATTTTTCGTAGTTAGTCTATGAGGGTGGGAGGGGGGGCATTAATAAAGAAAATGTATTATGTTGGGACCGAAAAAGGGGTAATCTATCGCCCAACAGACGTCTCTTCATATTTTAATGAGCTCTAAGTATGATAAAGTTTGATCAATAGCGGCATAAGGTCATCAAAAATTCTTTGCTTCGTAATCTCCTGTGTAATCAAGTTATTATGAGCAGAAAATGTCAACAGTTTCTTAAAAATCGACAATAATTTAGGAAAAAACTCAAAAATAAATATTATTAATATGAAAAAGGGTGTAAATGACTCAATTTGGACATATTAAAAATCAATAGGACAAAAACAAGTCATTCTCACCTTTCGTTTTACCATTTGCCTTCTTCCTTGAGCTTTTCCCCCTTTGGAGCGATTTTTCAGCGTTGACTACAGAAGCTACATGCAACCATTTGCGATTTCGTCTAGATTAGGTTGGTACTCTGGCCTTTCTTGTTCATTTACATGTCTTTTTGTTCAATTTCAGCCTTTATTTGATGAGCTTGGGCTCCTTGGAAATCCCTAGAACGTCGAACAAGATTAACGCTCCCTTAAGCAATCGAGGGGGGCATTGTTCGAGATTTTAGCACCCTGGTATGTCTTTTGGGGGAGCACTAGCGCTCTATTTTTTCTTTCTATGGAGCCCTAGGCACAAAAGTTGAAACGTTTTTTGGTTTTTGGGCTATGAAAAAACAATTCTTCTTCTTGAAACTTGGCTAATGTGATTCTTTTGTGGATTTGTAGGTTTTCACTAGCCAATATGATTGAATGGAAGGAAAGAGAACATGAATTCTATGATATGGATGCCTTAAAAGACCCTCAAGCGAGGGAATCTCTACGAAATTGTGTTTTTTGAAGTAATTCAAGCTACAAAACATGAGAAAAGAAGTCCTTTTACTCGAGTATCTGATTGGGTTATGGGGCAACGATGAGCAAGCGTTTCGGATAGGATCTCATATGTTTGAGATCAACATTGAGGACGTATATTTCTTGATGGGGATCTCAAAGAGGGGAGCACCCATCCTTTTATCTGGACACCAATCTACTCCACATCCAACAGAGGCATACGTTTCCCAGTATTGTGTGTTGGGATCACGCTTTCTAGGGGGAAGAATCGTCATCAAAGATGTGATGGACCTATCTCTATGATCCATTCTCTTCGCTATCACTAAACTAGCATGAAGCACATGTTAGGCTATTTAATTGCTATAGTAAAATCCCACATAAATTGTCAACCAAGTTCGTAAGTTGATGAACTGCAGACACAGTATGTGCAGGTAACTTACAGAAGTATACTCTAGTTTGTCTTTCCAGAAGCAAAAGGACTAAGCAATCACTTGATCAAGCAAAAACTCAAACCAAACTATGATTACTCTACACTAGAACTTAACAATCAACTAAGGGATCAATCATGTAAATTCTATAAAAAGCAATCATTTATTGATTAATGAAAACAAAACAACAATTTCTCAAGCAGATGTCTGTATCAACCAACTTTATGGATCCACTCAAGTCTCCATGTGATTATGTTACTAACCTATCATGAGACTAATCAACTGGAGAATGTTCCCTAATAACCAACCCTATTCTTAACCTAAGAGGCTTACCTCATAATAAGCATGGCAGACTACAGGGTGCCACTGCATTCTTACCCACACACAATAACCAGTGTACAGGTGAATGACTCTGAAAGAGTCTTGCCACAAAGTTTGACACTTTACTTGGTGAAGCAACAAAGTAACTATATTCTGGGAACACTTGCAACTCTCAGCAAATAATTTAAACATGCATCTTGTACACTAATCAATATTTACACTCGAATGTAAACACACAACATGCATTTAAACTAAGCTCTCCGCTCCTGAAATGTTATCTCTTGTTGCTACAGTACCTCTAGAGGTCACACCACGCATAACAAGCAAGTAATTCAAATCCCCAAAGACAGAGTCTCATTAACAACCTATGCCCTTAATACCGTAGACTCTGAATACAGTAACTGATTATTCTGCAGATACAATCCATTCTGTCAACAGTAAAAGATGTATTCAAAGTTTATTGAAATGTGACCAGATCATCACAAAGCTTCTATATTTAATATTAATTCTTCTTATCTAAAAATAAGTGATAAAGTATTTCCTTGTGAATAGATATAAGTTATTGAAGTCTCAGTGTGCTCATACATCTCATTTCAGATCATCAGAATGTGCTCAATAAACCAACCCTTGTTAATTTAGAATCAATCTTGTGCATATCGTATTATAACCCCAGGTTGTCACATATACAGTAGATGAATTCTAGATCTTAATTTAGTTTTATCCAGTGAATGAGGTGAGTGCTTACTTATTCATCATTTATGGGAAGTATTTAAATGAGGTATTTGAGATTAAGTAAGCTACAAATAAATACTGGAACATATGTGACCTTCAAATGTCTACAGAGAAGAAGATATACTTTGGTGATATACATGCATAAAATCATTTATTTGCAATCTATGTGTTCATATGAAAGCATCTCCATCGTACTAAGGGAAATTTGATTCATAGCTTAAGAGAAATCCCCAATGGGTACAAAACACACAAAACCTCAAGCAAAACTTAGAATCTAAAGATCTCTCCACACCAATCCATTCAAAAATGTAGCTACAACAAAGTAAATAACAGGTAATATACAGATTACTCAACTCACCAGGGGAGGTTGGCCCATGCCTTCCCAAGTAGTGAGTGAAAACGATTCAGTAACTCACCACGCTTATCAACAAGGATAAATCAAAACCTAATTAATATCACACATCAACCCTTACTTTACTCACAGCACATCCATCATAATATCAAGACAAGAAATGGATATCATAGTTTTTCATTAACTTTTGCAAAGAGTATGTACATCTTGAAAACTACACAGAGCAAAACCCCTCATATATATATGGTTATGAGTATATCAGATTACATTGCTTTCCCCAACTCTCGGGAACTCGGGGCCAAAAATGACTTAACAAAACTAGAGGATCTTACTAACCACGATTTCCTCTATCTCAGGAAATCATTACAACCATCTTAGATATCGTCCTGTGCAGAGTTCAAACCCCGATCTGGTGCTACTCTAGAAGATTTTTTCGTGGGTTGGTCCCTATGTAAATAGAATAATATTGGGCGCAAGCGAAACGATCAATAGCCATTACATTAACCATAAGAATAATACCCATGTTGCTAACTCCATCTTGGGTGTGCGCAGCTAGGAGAAGCTACAACCTTAGGTACCAGAATGCCTGCGTAGGTATTGGAAAGCCAGGAATAGTGCGGGAACAGTTGTTGCATTGAAAAGGTAAGTGTTTTTTATCATTGGTAAACAAATAGCTAAAATATCATAATTAATTTATCAAGAACTTAAAAAATTATCGAAATAAACAACTTTTACCTCATGTTGTAATCAAGATCTTTAGGCAAGAAAATAGGTAGTAATAGGAGGTAATAAGTTGGATTTCAATGCCTAGGTAGGGGGGTAAATGCCCAAAAGAGGTGTATGGTGAGTGACAAAATGGGAGCTCAACAACACCAATGCCCACCTTGCTTCCAAGTCTCGGATATCATATGTTATTCAGTGCTTGGAGCCCGGTATTTTCAATTGGAGTGCAGGGTTCATGAGAAACATCAAAGAGTATATGTCTAAGTGTAGAACATGTAGACAAAAAAAAATTGGATACAAATCTTTCTTGGTTTTATTCTTTCTAGAGTGAGTACCACAGATACAGCCGCAGGTTGCATTGTTAACACACCCTGCATCCAAGCCCTGGATGGAGCGGTGGACGAGTCTTTCACCTCAGTTGGGGAATGAACCCTCAAACTTCCACTTTACCGTTGACTTCTTCTCATGGTGGAGAAGACAACTTGTGGTTATAGAGGATTTCCCGTACTTCGGAGTTGACTTAAGGGGCAGTGCAAATTTAGTGTTCCCCGAAGAGGCACAGTGGGACGCATCAGGTAAAAAAAAAAAGATCATGACCTTGCAACAGTGTTTTTTTTTGTTTTTATATGTGTATATGTATTTTTTTGTTGTACAATGAGGGATCTAAATCATTTGTTTTCACCATGCAGACAAAGGCACATCACGTCCGACGGGGATTCCAGCACTAAGACGCCATGGAGATGCTCAAGCAGCAGTGGAGGTTTACATCAAAGTAGGAGGACTTCATGAGATGGAGAGGACCCTCTATGGGTTGACCATGGGCATTCCTTCCATGAAGATATGAGATGTACCCTTACATATTTAGAGACATATAATTGGGGTGCCGGAAGGCCTTATTCATCTGCTACGACGAGTGGCTAGAGCAGTTGTGTGCTATGTTGAGCACAATGTAGTGTAGGAAGATGAGTAGAGTCCCTTGACATGTTAGTCTTTTATGATGATATCATGGGCATAACGACCCACATTTTTCCTTGTTATGT
>JZKD02S2012148.1:913943-926308 GCA_000966675.3 Picea glauca
TCTAAAAATTTAAAAGATCTCTCAAGATGGTGAACCCTTAGATGGAGACATAGCAAAATTGGATTATGAACAATGTGTTCGCGATTTAGTTGACGGACCATGAGTTGAGAATCAAGGTTGATAATCAATTGAGATATACCTAGAGAAGAAGCTTCAGTTAAAATTCCAATGACAGCATGATATTTTGCAACGTTATTGGTTGTAGATATGAGGCAAATTCATCCTAAACTCACTAACTTGCCAGAGTGCTAGATGACCCAAGTTGCAAAAGCGATATTCTAGGTATGTCGACTAGCGCCATCCGCAAATCCAAAATAGATAGGAAAGGATGATGAAATCTATGCATTCAAGCATAAAGCAAAGTATAAGAAGCTTTAAAGATTGGGGCAAAACTTGTGAGCACAAAATCAAAGACACACCAAATAAAAAACATTTAGTACAATAATGTACAAAGCACACATTCGAGATATTTTATGCATAATACTTCTTTAGGTAAAGCCCATTTCGGGGCTCACTGAGAGATAATCCATCGTAATTCGATAACTCATAGGCACCTCTCTGAGGCACACGCTTTATGATGTATAGCCCATACCACATAGGTTCTAACTTACCTGCACCAAGTTTTTCATGATCTTGGTCATAGACTAGGACCAGGTCTCCTTCTCTGAAAGTGCGAGGTTGAACAAAATTATCGTATTGAGTCTTGATGCATTTTTTATATGTCTCATTGATGAGAGAAACATCATGATGGGTTTCATCCAACTTCGTTAGATATAAAAATTGTTCTTCTTCGACAGAAGTATGTGGTAGGAGTTCTATAGTGATTTTAAAAGACAGAATCTCGCATTCAATCGGTAACACTGCTTCCAACCCATATACCAATTAGAAGGGTGTAAATCCAATGGCAGTTTTAACTGAAGTCTAATAAGCCCAGAGTGCGGAGAAGAGTTGCAAATGCCAAGAGGTTTTGTTCACCCCCAATGTGCATTGAAGCATGGTTTTTAAGACTTTGTCGATGGCTTCAACTTGTCAATTTGACTAAGGATAGTAAGGGGATGAATTTCCATGACGAAAACCTAACTTGGTGCATAATTCGCCCATCATATGGTTTTGGAAATGGGATCCATGATTGGTTACAATAGCTTGTGGGACTCTGAAGTGAACGATGATGTGATTGAACACGAAAAGTGTTACAGTTCAGCCATCGTTAAGAAATCTAGGCATAGCCTCATCCCATTTAGTGAAATAATCGACGGCGATGATAATATAACCATGCCCCCCCCCGGCTGAGGGAGGCTTACATTACATGAAATTGATACCCCATTTGGAAAAGGGGTCGATGGCGACAATGGGATGGAGTGGAGCTGGGTGGGTATGTGATTTCTTTTGAAAGACCTGACAAGGTGGGAATCTTTTAACGACCTCAATGCAATCTTTAAATATGGAAGGCAGAAAATAACTGACACGTAATTTTTTTGGGGCTAGAGCCATCCCAGAAAGATGACCACCACAAGCTCCAAGGTGACAGTCATTTAGAACTTGTTCATCCTATTCATGGGTTAAGCAACATCATAGAACAATGTCAATACCTCGGCGATACAAAGTGTCGCCAATGATAAGGTAGTGCTTTGAATGGTTTCTAATGCGACGTCGTTCATCACGTGAAATGCCTGGTTGAAAGCGTTGGGTCTGGAGATAAAGAAAAATGTATCCATACCACGGATCAGAGGTACCAATGAGCAACAATGATTCATCGAGAAGGGAATAATTGGGCTCAGTATTCTCATCAATATGGGGAAGATCGTAAATTAATTCCACAAAAACCAACGATTTCTTAGCTTTGGATTTGGAAAAATCGAGATCGAATTCTTGGAGAATGACGATCCATTTGGAATATTTACCCCCAAGTACTTGACAAGTCAAGATGTGATACATGGGGTTCAAGTCAGCAATGATCATGGTAGTGCGAAGAAAAATATAGTGGCGAAACCTTTGGACAACAATGACTCCTACCAAAGCCAACTTTTCAACATGTGAACAATGGAGTTCAGGACCTGAAAGGCTCTTACTTAAATAGTAGATCACATGTTCGACATCGTCATCATCCTCTTGGACTAACACCATGGAAATAGTGGAAGCAAAGGCAACTAAATAAAGAATGTAATCTTTCGCATGGTTGGGAGGATGTAAAAATGGTGTATTCATTAAAGCATGCTTGAGATCATCAAATGAGCGTTGAGTAGTTGCATCCCAGATGATAGGGGCATCTTTCTGCAGTAGTCTCATGAATCCTTTAGTAATTTCATCATAATTTCATATAAAACAATGGAGAAAGTTTGTCTTCCCTTGCAAACTTTGCAGTTGGGTAAGATTGTTGGGAGGAGGTAAAGCAAGAATAACTTTAACTTTTAATGGATCCACCCTAATCCCATCTTTGGACGCTACGAAGTCGAGGAGTCTCCCTGATTCAATAGAAAAAATGCATTTATGGGGGTTCAAACGTATGTTTTAAATCCTACATCTAATAAAGATTTCCCTTAGATGTCCAATATGATCTTGTCGATGAGGCGAGTGAGATGACAAGTCATAAAGATAGGGTTCAACAATATGTTTGATGTCATGGAAAGCATATGACATAGCCTGTTGAAACGTGGCTCCAACATTTTTTAGGCCAAAAGGTAATTTCCGATAGGTGAAATTCCCCCATTGGCAGATGAAGGTTGTTTTGTGTTGATCAGCAGGTAAAACATCGATCTAGTTATATCAAGAAAATCCATCCATAAAAGAGAAAATGACATTTCCGACGCAATTATCGATGATTTGGTCGATAAAGGGGTTCTTCTGACAAGCCTTATTTAGATCCCTGTAATCGACACAAACACGAATTGTCCCTTGTTTCTTGGCGACCAGAACAATGTTGGAAACCCATTCGCTCAGAGGTACAGGATAAATAAAACCAAACTTTAGTAACTTTTCTACTTCTACCTTGATTGTTGCAGTTTTCTTGGGATGAACCGAGCGAATTTTATGTCTCACAGGTTTAACTCCAGGGTAATTTTTTATTTCGTGCACAATGATCAAAGGATCGATCCCTAGAATTTCTTCATTTCTTTAGGCTAAGAGTCCATGGAATTATTTAAACAAGGCGGTGTAAGTTTTAATCTCTTCAGTTGAACAATTGGCACCTAGTTGTATGTTTTCCACAATACCTTCTTTTGTGGATATGTCAACACTGATTGTCTGATATATGTTTCCCAAATTTCCCTTAGAGATTGTATCATGAGTGAGTATCAAAGATTGGGGAGTGTCTACGATATCAGTTGGAAATATAGATGAAATATCTTTCTCAATCTCATCCAAACTAGGAAGAAAGGATGAATGGTGGTGGTTGTCATCCCATGGTGCCTCCTCGATCCTAAGCATTTCCATAATGGATTGATGGGATGGAAAAATTTGTAGGATGTAATCAAAAGTGGAGGATAGGGAAGAGAGCCAGATTGAAGGGCATCATACTCGGCGTCTACAGGACTAAGTGACATAATGTCACCTAGTAAATTGAATTCTAAGGGACTAGGTATGATCCATGGATCAGATGATTCGAGGGATTGATGTACCATAGTCGAAATCATATTAACTGTTGTGATATATTGTGTGGTTGGAGGAAGAGATGTGGGGAAAGTGCCCATGAGCGAAGAATATTTTAGTAGAACTACCCCTACACTTTCATAAGTAATATTTGAATCCCCCCAAAATAGAATATTGTTGGTTGTTTGAGTGTGAGCATCAAGGGCGTAGTAATCTAACTGATCAATCGTCACTATTTTTCCTTGATGAGGAAATTAGACACATCAAAATACTGATGAAGCGACAACATTCATAGCATAGAACCAACTTCTTCCTAGCAACAAGTTATAATCAAGGGGAGCGTCGACTACTTCTACATCGACAGAAATAGTTTTTCCCCCAGTCGAACGACTAAGTATTGTAAAAATCCATAAGGTCAGAAACCTCTTCCATAAAATGATTTTAACATGGTGGGAGATTGATTAATACCATGTGATTTAAGGCATTTCCAACAAGCTAAGTACATGACACATGTTGATGTTCCCTCATCCAAGATCGTGCGATGAATATGTTGATTATGGACAACGACATCAATTTGGAAAGCAAGTTGGTGAAAGAGTCGTGATTTAAAATTATCCAGATTGAACATGATATTATTTGATGACTCAGGCTCTGTAGCTCTGATGAATGCCAAGAGAGTTCTACGTTGACTAGGGAAATGTTGTAGAAATTCAAGAGCTGACATGGCACAAGGTGCTTGGCCAAATATTCATCAATTTTGTAGTTTTGGGTGACACGGGAGTTAGGATTAAAGGTAGACTTTATAATTATGCTCTAGGGTGGACATAAGATAGAGTCAAAATTTGGTTTCTCAATCTGGAGAGGTCCATACAGAGGAGTAACTTAATTGGAGGGTAGATCAGGCGCAATTCCATTAGTTACATTTTCCTTACCGGGTTTACCTGGTGGTGTGTCATATGTCATAGTGTGCGTGGTCAAATCTACACCATTAAACAAATAAAGGTGTGCACTCGATGAAGCATTCTCATTAGGAGGATGACCTGGGTTGCCTCCTTGCAGAGGTGCAAGATTGTGTGCAACCAATGACTATTGTTGTGGAAAAGGATGTGTCAAGACAGTGGGTTGAGAATTTCCTTTAAATAATTTAGCAACTTCTTCCCAGTGGGGACAATCTCGTGTGTAGTGATCTTCAACACATATGAGACATGGAAATTTCAGTTTGCACTGTGGTTTATTTTCAGTAGCAGGTGGTTGTGCTTGTGTTTTTGTATTTTCAGTTTGATTAATTTTTTTCTTGGGTTTATTCTTATTTTTCTTTTTCCCCCCTTATTGTTATGGTGAAGCAGATTGCACTACATTCACTTCAGATACTTGAGTAGGGGTGGAGTTTGATGAGAGTGGAGTCTGCACTATAGTCGAGGTAGTTATTGAATGATTGGTTGTGCCAGTCGATTGTGAACCAGACTGGGTTTTGATGGAACCGATAACACCATATGAATGAGCAGTGGAGGATGGTTTTGATGGATCGGTCGATGTGTGGGGAGCGTTTGGGATCAATTCATACAAAGTACCAGATTGGGAATAAACTAGATCCAAATATTGGGCACTAGCAATGGCTTCCTCTCCTATGACTACACCACCCATGGCTACATCACGAGCAATGGGAGGTAATAGAGATTTCTTGAACCATTCAGCCAACAACTGGTCGAGAATGGTTGCTTTAATCAACCGTCGTCGTCGTCTCCATTCATGAATATGATCAGAAATATGTATGGAGTTAGTCTGATGAAGGTTGGTCAAGAGTTTCATGTCAGTTTTGTGTCTAGTGGGAAATTACAAGTGGGTGAGGAAATCCATGGCAAGTGAATTAAAATCTTGAAAAATTCTACGTTGTAACTCATTGTACCATTTATTCAATGAACCCATAAGTGTACGTTGGAAAAGACATAAACGAATAGAGTCATCCATCAGTGAGTTTGATGAACACCATAGATGAAACGTCATGACATGATTATTAGGGTCTTATCTAGGTTTACCGTCAAATTTTGGAATATCATAAGGTAATTTGGCTAGAATGACTGGCCAAAAAGGGGAGTGTAATATGGGATCGTTTGTTAATCTCAACAGATCTGGTAGATCTAAAGTGGCCAAGAACGGTAACTGTCGATTGGCTTGAGGATGATACTGGTGTGGCATAGGAACACCAGTAGGACCGTAAACTGGTTGTGGTAGATAGTTGTATCCAACAAGTCCTCCCATATGTTGTTGTTGTGGATTTTGACCAGCGAAAGTGGGATTCATTTGTTGGGGAATTTGCATAAAAGGAGAAGGAAAACCCATTTGGCCCTGGGGAGGATAGCCATATTGACCTTAAGGTGGGTAACCATGTTTCCCCTAAGGAGGTTAACTCGGTTGAACCTGAGGAGGGTAAGTGATTTGACCCTGGGGAGGAAAGTATGATTGGTCTTGAGGACCCCAAGTGGAAGTAGGCACACCTGGGAGGGGTTGTCCAGAATATAGTCCATAAGGATTGGGATTTATTGATCCTCCTTATGGGTTGAGATTTAAATATTCTCCCTGATGTGGTTGATTAAAAGGTCCTCCCGGGGGTGGTCCCCAGGACTGTTGCGGTTTTTCGATAAAAGAAGTTTGAATTTGTCCCCCTACCATAGGTTGGGTAACAAGTGGGATTTGTCTTGTGAAAGGGGGTTGTCCCCTAGTCAGGATTTGTCCACAGAAGAAAGGTTTCCCCCCAGTCGAGATTTGTCTACTGAACAAGGGTTTCCCCCTAGTTGGTATTTGTCCACTGAAAAAGGGTTTTCCCCCAGTCGGGATTTGTCCACTAATGAAGGATTTCCCCGCAATAGGGATTTGTCTCGCAGTCAGGTTTTGTTGTATGGTAGGGTTTTGCATTCTTTGATGTGAATGTGTCCCAATGGGATGTTGTGGCATGTATGAGATTGTTGCTTGAAGAGGGTTGGTAGGTGTAATCGTCACGGTACTTTACAAATGACTAGGTACTAAAATTCTTGCGTCACTTGTTATTTGTCTTGAGGTGGTAGTAGTATCGATTGTTTGTCTGGTAGGATGGTCAACGGGCTGACTTGATGGTCCTGCATCCGCATCTGTGGTGGAAGATGTATGTGGAGGGTTAAAGAGTGGTCGGCTAAAATTAATTTTTTCATAAATATCCCGACCCAATGGAGTTATCCATATAGGATGAACAAGAGTTTGTTGTGGATCTACCATTTCAGTAGAGCTGACAGGGGTAGTATATTCCTCATTGGAGTTTGGTTGTGGTTGTTCCATGTCTAGTCGATCATATGGCCTTGACGGTAGCCTAGGATGATCTTCAACTACAATGTTTCCTCATGAGTCTACTCGGAGAAGGAGTGGATCGTGAGGGTTTGTCAAAGCCAGGTTTGTAGGAGGGGTAGGACCTTCCTGAACTACTACTAAATCTCTCTTGGGATTTTCGATCAAAGGAGTAGCGACACTCCTAGCATCCAAATAGTTTTCAACCTCTTCACGGTAAATGTCTTCAGGTGAGTTAGCCTTCTGGAGGAAACCCTTGCATCCTACATGATCTACGAAGACCTTTATCAGAAACAGTACCAATTTTAAGGACAACTAAGGTAAACAAACAACATTCGCTAAAAAATCTAGAAAACCATCAAGCAAAACAATGACTTCTCTCAATGAGCGCACTAGTTGATGATGAAATCCAACATCGTGTGAACAAAGTGAGAAGGGGATAGGATTTGAGCAGGTGGATCAGTTACGTTGGTGGACTTCTTAATAGAGTTATGTCTTGGTGTAAGTTCCCTCATGTTTTTACCCGTGGGTTACCCTCCAAGGAGCCCGAGTGAGTTTGACCAACGTCTGATCCAGGTACAACGAAGACTTCCCCTCATTGTCACATCATGTAAGAACCCTAAATATTGTGGCCACTAAGGATACTATAAGGTACCAGGTATATTATATTAGAAAAGGAGAGAAATAATGCATAAAATAACAACGAGATAGCAACAGAATACGAAAATACTGCAGAGATAACAGCGGAACAACAAATTATATGGAACCACAACACCAGAATTATACCTTTATTGATAGGAAACAAGGTTCACTTGCCTCTTTAAGGGGAAAACTTCCAACAAAGTAGAGCTCTATTACAATAATTATTCAAGACAAAACTTCTCATAAGATATACTCTTATTTATATTAAATCTATGTATCCAAAAGAACAATCTAGAGGAAGATCCTTCTAGAAGCGGAAGATTCTATTAGGTCTTCTTACATTTGACATATTCCTCCTTGTTGCTAGGCCTTATTAATATGGACCTTTATTACATGGAAATATATTATTCTACCCACTTGAGGGGTTAGATAGGTTATGTCCCTAACATGCCCTCCCCTTAAAACCAGCCTTGTCCTCAAGGCTTGAGATGAGGAAATTGTTGTAGAATGTTAGTTGGCTCCTAGGTGGCATCGGCTGGAGTTGTATCTTTCCACTGGACTAACACTTCCTTGATGGTGTGTTGACGAAGATGACGCTCACACTAGTCCAAAACTGCTTGTGGTTGTAACTAGATGGATCCTTCTTCATCCAACTCGAGAAGGTTGGTTTGAGTTTGGCACTTAGTTCCAATCACCTTCTTTAAGTAGGAGACATGAAAAATAGGATGGAGGTTAGAAGAACTGGGAAAATCTAATTGATAGACCACCTGTCCCACGTGCTTGAGAATTGTATAAGGGCCATAAAATTTGGGTGCCATTTTCTGACAATGTTTGGCAATGAGTGAAGTTTGCTTATAAGGTTGCACTCGAAGAAATACCTTGTCTCCTTCAAAAACTTGACGTTCTGAGCGACCCTGATCGGCTTGTTGCTTCATGCGATTCTAAGCCATGACCAAATTATCTTTGAGGGTATGGAGAATAGCTTCTCGAACTGTAAGATTTTGTTCAATCGCCTAGACCTTCGAGACACCTAGCATGCAGGAGAGAATGGAAGGTGGATTTTGTCCATATATTGCTTCAAAAGGAGTCATGCGAGTAGTTGTATGGTAAGAAGTGTTGTACCACCATTCAACTAATGGTAACCATCGAACCCATTGATTTTTCCTTTCATAGGAAAAACACCTCAAATAAGTCTCCAAACACTTGTTGACAACTTTAGTTTGACCATCAGCCTAGGGATGATAAGTGGTGTTGAGATGCAATTGGGTGCCCTGCAGCCTGTACAGATCTTGCCAAAAATTGTTGGTGAAAGTGGGATCTCGATTAGAAACAATAGAATGAGGCATGCCATGAAGCTTGAAGACATGATCCATGAAAAGTTGAGCCATAGTGGATGCAGTAAATGGATGTTGAAGAGCATAGAAATGGGCATACTTGGAAAGATGATCAACTACCACCATGATGACTATCTTATTTCCTGATTTAGGTAATTCCACAATAAAATCCATAGAGATGTCCCTCCAAATAGTAGGTGTAATCGGAAGCGGTTGGAGTGTGCCAAAAGCTTTGATTGTTTCACCCTTGTTATGTTGACAAACATCACATTCTTCCAGAAAAGTGTGAACGTCCTTTTTCATACCATCCTAGAAAAAAAAAACGTTTGACCTTGTCATAGGTTTTGGTAAACCTTGAGTGCCCAGCTGTGGGTGTAGCATGAAGCTCAGAAAGCACCATGGATTTAAGTTGTGATTGTTTACTTAAATACAAACAACCTTTGTATCGAAGCTCATCATTGTGCCAAGAGTACCCTGGGGAAACTAGAGAATCGGCTTGCAATTGTTGGATCAAATGCAAAATTTTAGGATCTTGTAGCCATTCCTGGTGAGCAGCTTGGAGTCAATCTAGTACAATGAAGGAGAGGGAGAAAAGGGACCCTTCATCTTCATATTTTCGAGAAAGAGCATCACCAACCACATTTTCTTTGTCTTTATTGTAAATGATCTCATAATCATATCCAAAGAGATTAGTTATCCATTTTTGTTTCTCTGGAGAGGAAGGTCGTTGCTCCAGAAAATACTTGAGGCTTTGATGATCTGTCTTAATTTGGAAACATTGCCCCAAGAGATGAGGGCGCCAGAGATCCACTGCATGCAGAATAACCAAGATTTCCTTTTCATAGATTGATTGGCCCAAATGGCACTCTGACAATTGTTTACTGGTAAAGGCCAAAGCTATGCCCTCTTGCATAAGGATTGCTCCAATTCCTCTCCCGGAGGCATCACATTCCAGGACAAAGATCTTTGTGAAATCAGGAAGGGACAAGACCAAAGTAGTACACATAGTTTCCTTCAAGGCTTGAAAGGCCTGATCAGTTGTGGGAGTCCAAGTGAAAGAATTATTTTTAAGGAGAGCAGTGAGAGGCACTGCAATCTTTCCATAATTCTGAACAGACTTGCGATAATAGCATGTTAAACCAAGAAAACCACACAATATTTTGATAGTCTTGGGGCGAGGCCAATCCTGCATTGCTTCAATCTTCTTAGGATCCACCCAGACACCATCCTTTCCAACAATATGACCCAAGTACTTGACTTTGAGGCGCCAAAGGAACATTTAGAGTGTTTGAGGAAAAGTTGATGCTGAGAGAGTAGATGGAGAACTTGATACACATGGGCAAGATGGGATTTCCAAGTTTTACTATAGATGAGAATATCATCAAAGAAAACTAAGACAAAATGACTGAGAAAAGGACGAAATACATGATTCATGAGGCTTTGGAAGGTGGAGGGGGCATTACACAGGCCAAAGGGCATGACCAAGAACTCATAGTGACCCTCATGAGTTCAAAAGGAAGTCTTGGGGATGTTAGCTTCTTGCATACATACATGGTGGTAGCCAGAACGCAAATCAAGTTTAGTGAAGTATTGAGCACCACTCAACTCATCCAAGAGATGATTAATGACAAGAATGGGAAACGTATCCTTGATGGTGATTTTATTGAGGGCATGAAAGTCAGGACACATGCACTAAGTAACTTCTTTCTTAAGTACCATGACCACGAGAGAAGAATAAGGGCTGGTACTAGAGCAGATAACACCCGCTTGGAGAAATTCCTACACTATTTTCTCAATTTCATTATTTTGGGGAAAGGGATGACGATAAGGGCGGACATTGGGAGGAAGACTGCCATGAACAAGGGGTATGGAATGATCATGAACACCACAAGAAAACGGAAGTCCTTGAGGAGTGGAAAAAATAGCTTGGTGTTTGGAGAGAATGGCTTGGAGGTCATGATGCACAGAGGGTGTCTCAACCTCTCGAATAGAATGGAGTTGAGCAATAATATCGAAGTGGCCTTTCTTGAGGAGCTTTTCCATGCGATGGGAACTGATGATCTCAGGAGAACCAACTATGAGGCCTTGGAAGTGATACATTTGTCCCTCCTGTTGGAATTACATGGTTAATTCTTTAAAATCCATAAGAATGGGAGCCAAAGTGCGTAACCATTTAGCACCTAGCACAATGTCACAACCGCCCATTTCAATGGAAAACATATGAGATTTCAGGTGGTAATGTCCAATTTGAAGACATACATTTTCACAATGCCCACCACATTTCATGGACCCAGTATTGGTTATCATGATTTGAAAATTATCGACAGCACGAATATAACAATTGGTTTTCTAGGAAATGCGACGATGAAAAAAATAGTGGGTGCTACCACTGTCAACAAGGATGATGACCTTCCTATGCTTAATATAGCCAATGACCTTGAAGGTTTGTGGAGCAGAGAAGCTAGTGAGGGCATGCAAGTAAATGAGTGGTTCAACTTCAGGTGGGTGAGCGGGCTCCTGGGTAGCATCTGGAAGGGAGGGCTCTTCAACAAGGGGAAGTATCACATCTTCTTCAAGAACATATTCAGAAATGGCCATAAAAAGTTTTTTTTCCTTACACTTGTGCCTCGGAAAATATTTTTCATCACAATTATAGAAAAGACCCTTCATTTTGTGTTCAGCCATTTCATCCCTAGTTAATTTCTAGACCTTGACGAGAGTGATAGGGGGGTTAGGATTAGTGGGTCGAGGGCGAGGAACAAAAGAGGGTTTTTTATTCTGGGAAAAACAACTTGGTGGGCCTCTTTAGCACGTTTAGTAACTTCCAACCAAGTCTAAGGATGGGCCATGAGAGCCTGGGATCGCATTTCATCCTTTAGGCCACTGATAAAGCATTCATGGAAGAACACATCTAACATTCCCTCGGTTCGAAAGGCCAAATGCTCAAAAGAAATTATAAATTCTTCCATTGTGCCTGACTGTTTCAACTTGGTCAAACGACCGAGATAGTGGGTATCAGTGTCAAAGCGGTCATAGAGCTCTGCTACAAACTGGGTCCAAGGAATATACCCCTGACGTGAATTTTTACGCCATTGACACCATTTCCATTGTTCAGGATCTAGATACAGGACAGCATAGAAAATTTTGGCCAGCTCATCAGTAATACCATGCAGAGAAAAATAATGCTACATTTGAGTGACCCAACCCGTAGGATCGGAGCCATCAAATTTATTGACCTCAACGTGGGGAAGATGGGGGTCATGATGAAAGGAGTTGGATTGAAAATGCAGAGAATGAGAGGAATCAACAGCATCTGGTTGGTCTGAGAAGGAAGGATCCGAAGGGATGTTCAACAACTGGTTGACAACAAACTGGAGGGTGTTAAAATGGTTCATGAATTTGGCTTCCATGGTGTCAAATTTGTGTTGGACTTGGTTCTCAAATTGTGCAAGGCGGGAATTGGTAGAGCCAATCTCAGATGTCACATGT
>JZKD02S2012148.1:939463-949899 GCA_000966675.3 Picea glauca
TTGTTCTAAACAGTCCCTGTGAACTTCTCAGCACTGAATGACTTGGAATTGGAGGATCCAGTCAAGTCTTCCTTTCAGTTTCTTGAAGCCCTGAACCAAGCGGATCTTGTATTCAAAGTTTTTCCTCTACGAGCTACTGAAAGGCCTGTTGCCTGAGATAGTTTGTTCATCCTTCTCCCAAGTCTTCCGCCTGCCCATCTTTAAATCAACTCCCTGACTGAAGTTGGGTCAAGACCTCTTTTGTTCCTTGTTATCAGATACAGTTCCTATTTTGAAGCGATACCTGATCGAGTCTCTACCCATGCGATCGCCCATTTATCAAACCGTGACATAAAAACTGATGGGCGTTGGGCTTTGCTTTTGCAAGCAATCCAGGAGCGACTTCCAGCGCTAACAAATTGACTTACCACAGTATTGAAGGCGTCCAAATGCTCTACCACCGAGTCTCCATCTCGCATCCTCAGGTCATACAACTTCTTTCTCAGGAATAGTTTATTTATTAGGGACTTAGACTAATACAACTTCCCCAACTTATCCCATAAATTTTTGGTTGTAGCTTCCTATGACACATTTAGTAATACTAAATCTGAGAGACACAATCAGATTGTGCTCTTCGCCTTTCGATCCAACTTTTTCCAGTCATCTGCTGAAGTTCCTTTAGGTGCAGTACCTAGATCTACCACGATCCACTGATCTTTGTCCACCAATAGATCTTCCATCTTGAGCTTCCACAGCTCAAAACTTTGCCCATTAAACTTCTCGATCTCCATTTTCGAATTGCTTGCCATTTCTTTTCGCCTGAAAAATCAATACCATAGATCTCCCACTGTAACAAGGCTTATCACAGTCTCGATCTAAACCCTTGACCACAAAGGCATCCCCCTGAAGCCAATAAATCTTTGATACCAAATGTAGATGTTAACCTTGTATAGTATTTACTACAAACAATTTTTCAGTAAAAAAACAGAAAAGATACAATGGAAAATACAAACATTACACAGAGATTTTTCCCCTGGAAACCCAAACCGGGAAAACCAACATATTATATATTCATTCATAGTGATACATTGTTTACAATACAATATACATATAGGAGTCAGTGACATCCAAAACCCTAACCCAGTGACCTGTATTAGTAAACAACCATAATTCCTTAACTGGAAATAGAAAACCATCGGAAAAAACCATGTGTCGAAAAATCGCTCAACAATGAACACGAAAATCGAGGCAAAAATGTGACACGTTTCCCGAGGCAAAAAACAAATTTCTTCGTGCAAAGAATATAACACATACCCAACAAAATTCTATTGATATATATATCCCATAATAGGTAACCTCAATGTGCATATCACATCGATGTCTTTATTCAAAGTGAGGTCTATGTTACATGCAAAATACGTTAGTCATGAAAGTGGTGTTAGAATTTTACAAAAAAACATGCAATCAATCATATGATTGAGGAAGCATCCAACAAATAAAAGTCGTTGACTCAATGAAATCATGTATGTGGTCATGTTTCTTTGGTTCTAACAAACTCCAAAATTTTCATTCTATAATTTTGTAATAGTTCCTTTACAGTCACTTGGGCATTATAAGACAATGTCCACAATTTTGAGACTTTACAAGCACAACTACTATTGCCCTAGATACAACATTTCAATGTTATTCAATATTGAGATCATATGAACATCTTGGTTAAGGATATTCCATACACACATGCATATCACCACCTCTCCACCACATCCTTTGGCCATATATCCAATGACTATTAACCCATTGGGAAGTTCTTTATGCTTTGCAATAGACACATGAATAATGTCATAATAAGAATGAATATGATTCACATGGACATCGTGAATGGATTCTCTATTAATTATTCATGCACCATTCAAAAAAGATACACCTCCAATATTTGAGAAATGTACCCATCTTGATCTACTTCTACATTCTTTTTCCCTCGCTTCAAATATATGTTAGTATTAATAGTAATAGCAATATGCAAAAGAGACTAAATTGATTAATAGGACTTAGAAAATCATACCTATAAAAAGAGAAAAGGTTTGTCTAATTAAAACTTCAAAAAAGAGAAGTATGTACACCAGCGTAGATCCATCTTAAACCTGAATCTATCAAGCATAGAGAAGGATCAAATTTCTTAAAGTATAATTTTTTTAATCATTTAATTCTATGTGTATTAATTCCTTCATATTAAATAATAATAATAAAATTTACACCTTAAGAAATGTGATCCCTCTCTGTGTTTGATAAATCTAGTTTTAAGATAGATTTGCATTGGTTTAATTTTTTAAATCACGTAACATTACGTGACAACATCTCCCCCATACTAAGTTGTAAAACACCTCACTATTCTTGGTGCAATTAAAATTTTATTTAAAATAAATTTGAATAAAAAATAGGAAAAAAAACTACATTAAATTTAAAATATAAATTATAATGAGAAAAATAATCTCTATTAATATTTAATATTGAAAATATATATATATTATAATTAACTTATACTATACACAGATTTAAACGTAAACTTTAAATTATAGAACATACCCAATACTAAGTGCACATCTAAAAGCCTACCAAACTTATATATCTATTCTTATTTATTTAAATAATAAAATAATAAAACAAAATAGCAAAGATAAAATAGCAGAACTTATATATCTATTCTTAGTTATATATTTTTCAATAATTATATATTATTCAACATACATTAATTGCATACGAGAGTGTCATTCTAAATGTGGTGAAAGGTAAAATCATTTATATCTTGAATGACAATTAATTCAAACACCGTTTGGATGACTTTTTGGGATTAAGCCAAATTAATGGGTGAAAATTGGCAAGAATAATCTAAAGTCATATAATTAGGGCATGCAAATAACTTCAATCATAACTTGACGAGTAGAAAGATTAGAGTCATGATTAATCTCTTGTATTGTGTTTGAATTCAACTAATCAAACTAAATATTGTTTTGGTTGTGGGTATTAATAAGTTAAATAAATATAAGGTTGGTAGATACAAAGATAAAAGGGGATATATTTAATTTCAAAGAATAAAAAAAATTGAATTTGCATGGGATTTAGGGATGACAACAAATAACAAGGTAAAGGCTTTTTTAATGTTTCAAGGACTCACATTATTAAAAGAACAAGGGATGTCCCAAATGATAGTAATCAACAATTCATTCATTGTTGTTCGAGTTCTTTCTCAAAAATGTTCTCCACTAAACCTGAAGGTCTCTTGCATGATATAAATGATTATTAATAAAAGCTTGTGCTTTCAGAAGATATCATTTTTTAAATATTGAAAATCCAAAAAGGGTGGGTCAATGCCCAAGGTAATCTAGGCATGCAATTAGGAGGAATCATCAAGTTAAATAGGAGGCATTGAACTATGCCTCCTTCCCATGACTTAATCCAAAACAAATGTTACACCATGTTTCATGAACTTAACAGGGAACTAAGTCCACAACCCCTCCAATAGTGATTCTCTCTTTACCTCTGTGACATTAAAATGTACCAAAACCTACAAAGTTCATGATTTAAGTTTTCAACAATGAGATAAAATTTCTTAACCTTCGTTAAAATATACCAAAACCTACAAAGTTTACGGTTTAAGTTTCCAACAATTAGATAAAATTATACCAAATTTAAGAGAAAACTTTTACTAAAAAGACGACTAATTTATCTAATTATTAATTTGCTTTGTTTATAAATATAAAATAAAATAATATAAATATGTATAATATTTAGAGATTACATGTATGTGTTAACAAGTTTGTAGATAAAATTTCTACCAAATTTAAGAGAAAACTCTTACTAAAAAGAAGACTAATTTATCTAATTATTAATTTAATTTGTTTATAAATATAAAATAATATAATATAAATATGTATAATATTTAGATATTACATGTGATGTGATTTGTTAAGATACAAGTTTGTATATGGATCAAAGGGCAATGTGATTATGATTAATAATTGAGTTTATTTTTTATTTTATTATCATTTTGTAAGAACAAATTAAACTGTTGGTGTGTTGGTGTTTTTACAGGTATTTTGAACGTTTCGAGGCTTTATGGTTTTTAAGAAAATGAATTTTACATTCAAGGTGAATGTTTTTTTAAGTTTAAATGTTTTTGTAGTTGGATTTTGAAGAAAAGGAATTTTACATTCAAGGTGAATGTTTTTTTTAAGTTTAAATGTTTTTATATTGAATGTTTTTTTTAAGTTTAAATGTTTTTATATTGAATGTTTTTGTAGTTGGATTTTGAAGAAAAGGAATTTTACATTCAAGGTGAATGTTTTTTTAATTTAAATGTTTTTATAGTTGGATTTCGAAGAAAAGGTTAACTTTCACTTGGAACAAGATAATTTATAGATGTTATAAATTGAGTAAGATGTTATTCATTATTAGTCTCAGTTGAAGGCAATGCAGGACTATAACATTCGATTAGGATTTGACTGGTATTAGTTTTACAGGTGATTTTTAATTTTTTTCTTTTTTCAATGTTAAACATAGAAAAGTTTGAATAATATATTTAATTTAATTAAAATAAATTAAAAAAAAAAATTTTCTAGCGTGTGATTGGATCGAAACTTTTACCTCTTATTGTCGAGGTGACCATGGAATGCATATATCACATTGCCCAGGGTGACGGCTGACGGTGGAGTGGAGCCAACATTATTGTTGTTTGTTCCTGTTGCTTACTTGCCTTAACTTCAGTATTGACATACTGAATGTTATCGGATCGTTTTCACTGCTTTTATTTAGGAAATACAACCTTATTACTTTAATTTAAAGGGAGGACTTGCTTGGGTAGGCACTCATTTATTACCCTTTCTATGCCTACTGGATTACTCTATGTTTGACAATAACCAACAGGGGATCATGGCGTGACAATGACCCTTTGGATTATTCCATATACTGCCAGCCAGAACCCTGATCTTGGGATGGATGGGAGAAAGAAAGAACCTGAAATACTCTAATTCATTGACTTGCCGTGAGCGTTAACACCTCTTCTGCATTAATTATTTTCCATTAATACTTATGTCAGAGCTTTAAATGTAATGCAACCACGTCTCTGAAAAATGCAGCCACATCCCCACCGCCGCTGCCTAGATAGGGTCGAGCTTGCTCGATACTATACCTGCTCTTGCTTGAGCTTGCTCTTGAGTAGGTCAAGTCTAGCTTGCTCGATATAGCTTGTGGTCAGGAAGGATCTTAGAATATACGGGTGGTGGGTGGGAGAATTGATTATGGAGGGTGGAGTAGAGTGCTTTCCTCCTAGTGGAATGAACACAAAGTGTTCTGCTAAGTGCACTTTCGACTCATATTTCTCGTTCCTCTACCTTGTGAGTTTCTCTCAACTAACGCTATCAAACGGACAAGCGGCTACGCTCACAAACCTGTCAATTGTTGTAGCTTTTCGTTTCCAAGTGCAAAAGCAAACTCAAAGGTTCTCAAGCGGTTGTAGCATGTAGGTCCCTCGGTTCTGGTCGATCCGAAAAATGTCTTGAAATAACTGTTTTTCTAAAGCTCACCTTTGTTTGTCAAGGACCCGTTCAAGCATACTTGTCCGTTCAATCTTACCCAAGAAAAGAGACACCGCCTAGACAGTGCCTGCAAGTGTGTCGTCTTCACAAACCCATATCGTCCTGCATGAGAGAATGGTTGTGGTTATTCTAGTTGCTTCATACGACCCTGCGTGAGAGAATGGTTGTGGATATGGATAAATGCAGGTCTATTACTTGGATCAACAATGGATGGATTCTACAAACTGGGCTTTGGGGTGGACATCAACAGCTCACCAAATACCAACTCCAGAGCAAAGGTATATTTTGCAATTGCTTTTGATACCGCAAGTGCTTTGCTTGCATGGCGTTATTTTGACATTTCTTGGAAATTAAAAAGAAACTTCAATATTCTGTCAGAGGCCACCATGAAGGGTAACATTAAAATGGTGGACGACTTTGTCTATAAGGTCATTCAGAGCAGAAAACAGGAAATTTATGTCCAGAATAACCATGTAAGAGAATATCCACACCGGCCTTGGTCTTGATTTGGAACTTATCTTTTCACATTTTTACTCTCTACTAGTGTCGGTATTCAAGACCTTGTTTCTTTGTCCTTGTCCTTCAAATATTTTTGCAGGTGAAACCAGACCTACTGTCTTGCTTTATTCCATTAGCTGAGAAACAACCATAAAATTACTCTGACAAGTATCTACCATATATTATTTTGAATTTCATGATAGCTGGTCGGGACACAACCGCAGTTGCCCTTTGTTGGTTCTTTCATTTGCTTTGCAAGAATCTGGATGTTAAAAAAAAGCTTCTTCATGAAATACATGACCTGGTCAAGGAGAATGAATTCGTGACCATTGAAGAATCTATTAGTATGTTTTCTCAAAGTATGACACACAGAGTATTGAATAAGATACATTATCTTCATGCAGCTGTATCGAAGACCTTACACTTATACCCAATTGTTCCTTTGGTAAGATACTTGTGTATCCTTCTTCAACAACATTGTATTGACTTATTATTATCCATGAGTAATTGTATCTGTAAGCCTTGTTTCTCCTCTTGTTAGGATGTAATGGAGTTCCTGGGAGGATATGGCAAAATACTTTATCATATTTTCTTTGCATTTGTAGGCTTGCCCAAACAGTATCTCTCTTATGACTTGTCCTCTGGAAAAATATGGAAAACTTTATTTGAATTTGGATTCCTATGCTGAGTTTAGAAGTTGCAGAAGTCAGTAAACGTTTTTCCATTTTGCGTTCATTTTAAGGATCAAAGAATATGCCCATCATAAATTGACAAAAAAACAATTAAAAGCAAGTAGTTTATGAGGATATCCTTCGTGATGGATTCAAAGTCAAGAAAGGTGATATGGTCGCCTATGTCCCTTACTCTATGGGAAGAACGAAATACCTCTAGGGCAGTTATGTGGAGGAGTTTAGGCCTGAGAGATGGCTTCAGAATGGAATTTTCCAGCCTGAATCACCATTCAAATTTATTGCATTTCAGGTAAGTGGTTGAACCATGACATTTTATCTTCTGAAAAAGCACCTCAGACAATGTCTTGAAATCGATAAGGTGTGTGCATGGTTTGCAAGCGTGACCTCACATTTGTCTGGGAAAGGATTTTGCGTACATTATATACAACTCCAGGCTATATAGAACATAAATTACGTAAATTAAGGCAGTCGATTTTTGCGGTCTATAGATGCTTCATAGTTGTGGAATATAAATCGTAGATTTTTTTTCGACCAAATATGAACGACATTTAATAGTTATGAAACAATTAAGTTGATAAAGATGAGGAACCTGCACAAACTGTAGAGAAAGCATTGTTAGATTAAACAATGATAGAATTTCAGACATCGCCATTGCTACTTCTGTTGTAAGATTTCAATCGTACCTATGCCAAGTGCACTAATCTCTTGGAGATATGCTAACTGTTTTGCTCGATGATGGGGTGGACGGTCTCTAGGTTCAGAAAGGAGAGGATTGGTTCATTGTTCCCTCTATTCCTGGAGCTCTTATTGTCAACATTGGGGATTTGTTACAGGCAAGTGAAATTCTTTGAGTTCCTTTTGGCATTTCAATTGTTTGTCTGATTTGGAGTAGGTACTTGGGTTAGACTTTAGCAGAGCTACTGTAAAATGATACAAGGATTCTATAATGGTAGATAGTAAGCAATGGGAAATACAAGAGTGCTTGTCTGGTGCTTAATAAGTGTCAAAAGATATGTTGGGGACAAACGTTTAACTTCATTGTAACATGTTTATACCCTTTGGTTCATGTCTGTCCATCTCATGCATTTCCACTTCCAACAACAAGCGGGCTAGAAAGAATGGGAAGTGAATTCTTCGATCTCCTTGACCTTTTCCAGTATGGGTGGGATTCATTCATCCATCTCTAGTTGGGGATAGAAGAGAGGCGAGTTGTAGAGCCGCTCTAAAGACCATCAAGAGGGTGAGGGATAGGGTAAGAAACTCTTCTCAGTTTACGTAGGATGATGAAATATATTTAATATGGATTGTGCACCCATCCCAATATGGCACTGCCCTTATTGCATGGGAGCAAATTTAAATTTGAATTTTGGATTTACTATTTGTCTGGTATCCTGGTTGGTTTGTTTATTGCAATTATGTAGCAACCTCCATACTTTCACAGAAACCACCCCACCATATTGATCTTAATACTTTCAATACTTATATCACCTCCGACTAACTCTAATTTGATTATTTGCACCACGTAAAGATGTTATATAGTCTACTATGACCATCTTTTAAATAATATATAATGTTATTAATTCGGATTCGATGGCTTGTTGTTTTTTACTCGGTCTTCATCATAACCATAGAGAGGAGCTAAGTAAGGGTATACACGTTTATATATATCTGGACGAGCTATATTTAACAAGTAATTGCATTTGAGGCATAAACAATTGATAAACCATTTATTTGACATTGCAATTATTTTGTTTCTTGAATGTTTTAATTGAAACACTTAACCATATTTCTCGGAAGGAGAAGTGTTAGTCCATTTCCAAACTTGCATGGTAGGGACTAAGCTGCCATGCAACACTTGTTAGTTTTCATAGATGTTGTTTGAGTTACTGATACTTTTCCGAAAAAAATTAAGTTAAGAGAATATATATATATATATATAATAAATTGAGATATATATTTATAAATTTGAAAATATATTAAATAAAATGATATATATTTCAATTTATATAATATTAATTTCTTTTGTTACAAAGTGCATATTGATTATTATATATAAGGAAGACAATACCCATCTTGTAAAACACAATTCATTCACTTTAATTGATAAAAAATATATATTGTTAAAATTGATCGTGATATATATATATATAGTCAACCCCATATGGGGTGCCACCTGGTGCTTGTATGGCACATGGTGTGCTGGCAGCAGGGGCAGTTAAAGCCCCTTGTCACCAGCACCCTCCCCAATTCATTTGACATGCCCCACATTTACGCAGAGCAGAGAGGAGAGTGTTGGGACAGTCCAACAACTCTTATGGTGGTTCACATCTGGCTTACGGGAACTAGTACAATGGCCTCCACTCATTGCACTTAGACATATAGTCAACCCCATATGGGGTGCCACCTGGTGCTCGTATATATATAGTCAACCCCATATGGGGTGCCACCTAGTGCTCATATGGCACATGGTGTGATGGCAGCAGGAGCAGTTAAAGCCCCTTGTCACCAACACCCTCCCCAATTCATTTGACATGCCCCACATTTACGCAGAGCAGAGAGGAGAGTGTTGGGACAGTCCAACAACTCTTATGGTGGTTCACATTCAGCTTACGGGAACTAGTACAATGGCCTCCACCCATTGCACTTCGACATTCATGGCCTTCATGGCCATCACTTCACTAATTATTACGCAGGGCTCTCCTTGCTGGTGGTTTTATCTCGGTCTTCTACCCTCAGTCTCTCATTCTCCCTTGTCTAACTCGACTTGGCTCTCCCAGGCTTCTGCTCTTTTCATTCCTTCTCACCCAAGCCTCTTCATTTCTTCCATCGTGCCCAGTTTTGACATGCCCCGTGAAAGAGACAAGCCCAAACGCGGGCCGACCTACTATAGCCAAGCAGGCAGGCACCGTTGCACTAGTCCAATGGCTCTCCAAACCTCCCCAAGAGGAAACCTGACCCTTTCTCCCTAATCTGATCATAACTAGGACATGGAAACCCAGACAACGCCTCAGTTTCTTATCTCGAAGCCCAATTACGGAGGCTGCATAGTGGAGGAGGAAATTCCTCCTCATTGGGTGGAGATTCCTCAACATTTGCAGGTTGCTCGTGATGAAAGGGCGACACAGGGAGATGGTGATGATGGGATGACATAAGCAACCACCGAGGAGTTGGTCACGACGGTTTGTATGGTAGAAGAGGAGCTTCCTCCACGACTGTTGGATTATGGCAAGCATTCAGCTAACCCAAACACGGTAGATCCAAAAATCCATTGGGGTGAATTATGGCATGAACAAGAGGGACATAACATATCTGAGGCACCAATGCAGCAGGTCCTGGATTGATCCGAATTTATGTAGGAACACAATGAAATACAGAAATACACATAAACGCAGAGATGCAGCGGAAATAAGACTTCATTTCATTAATAACAAATGACTGAAATATGCTTACAGACAGAATGTAAAATAAACCAGCTAAGGCGCTAGTAGCTTATCTCTGAGAAGAGATGTGGCTGCTACTCGCATCCATCAGAAGATGATTACAATGAGGCTCTAGAGGCCTTTTTTACAATAGATGAGAATTCCAAAAGTCATAGAAATCCAAAAACCTAACCCTAGGAGATGAAGCGCCAAAAGTCATGTGGGCCCCGTTTGGGTAAGTTAGTACATCAACTTCC
>JZKD02S2012148.1:971034-985339 GCA_000966675.3 Picea glauca
ATTTTATATATATATATATATATATATATATATCTGTTTTTTTTTTGGGTAGAAAGACCATTCAGAATTGCAATTCAGTGCACTGATGTCTAATTTTGAGTTAGGCTAGTGGAAATATTTGTAAAGAGTTCAGATTATGTGAAATACATATGTACATATCATGGGGAAACCCACCAGGCACTTCTTCTCATTCTGTTGGTGGTACCCCGGGTAAACCGGATTCTTCAGTGTGGTACCCAGGGTAAACCAGATTCTTCAATGCTCAAGGCTGATACAACAATATACTCAGTAAGAGCTGAACATGTCACTTGTGGGAATTGACCATGGGTGGGGAGAATAACGCTCTTCTCAACTGCCTTGGCTAGACCCAATTGACAATAGAGAAATGAAAATATATGTTGGAATTATGAGTTAATTTAAAACAAACCTTGTCTAATGTATTTGAGAATGCATTGGAAATAGAACCAGAAACGAGAAAGAAAGTTAGAGGGTTTTATGGGATAAGAAATGTTGTACCCAGGGTAAACCAGATTCTTCAGTGCTCAAGGCTGATACAACAATATGCTCATTAAGAGCTCAACGTGTCACTTGTGGGAATTGACCATGGGTGGGGAGAATAATGCTCTTCTCAACAGCCTTGGCTAGACCCTATTGACAATAGAGAAATGAAAATATATGTTGGAATTATGAGTTAATTTAAAGCAAACCTTGTCTAATGTATTTGAGAATGCATTGGAAATAGAACCAGAAATGGGAGTGAAACGAGAAAGAAAGTTAGAGGGTTTTATGGGATAAGAAACATCGGCCCACTCCTCTCCTTGCATATAGCATGCATTAATTTCGATGAAAGAAATAAGGTGTTCTATGGCCTAGGCAGTGGGAGGATGTGTTTGTAGCCGAGTTCATAATTGCAATCTTACTGCCTTCGTGTCCAATTTTGAGTCTAGGGAAATATTTGTTAAGAGTTTCAGAGATGCAGAGAAATGAAAATATAAGTTGGAATCACAAGTACATTTAAAACTAACCTTATATGATGTATTTGTCTAATGTATTTGATAATGCATTGGAAATAGAACCAGAAATGGGAGTGAAATGAGAAAGAAAGTTAGAGGGTTTTATGGGATACGAAACGTCGACCCACCCTCTCCCTGCATATGTTATGCATATAGCATGTATTCATTTCGATGAGAGAAATAAGGTGCTCTATGGCCTAGGCAGTGGGAGGATGTGTTTGTAGCTGAGTTCATAATTGCAATCTCACTGCCTTCATGCCCAATTTTGAGTTTGGGGGAAATATTTGTTAAGAGTTTCAGAGATGCAGAGAAATGAAAATATAAGTTGGAATCCAAGGCAACCAATCAACTTGGGTCAAAGTGATAACCCTCAATGTTAGAAATTTTTAACAATAGATGGGGTCTTCCTTGGATTTGTTAGGAGAGCTTCTTGATGGATGGTCTCCAAGGCAACCAATCATGAGCCAAAGACAGAGAGGCACCTCATTTTATATTGCCCTGTATACCATGAGATTCGAGGATGTTACTACTACCACTACAGGGACTTAGGGGGCTCCCTCTCTACTGTCTTTCAATATCATGATTAGATGTGCCTAGCTCTTTTCATCAAGGATATTCTCGGCCACAGATCCTAGCTCTTGCATGCCCCCCCCACTCGGGCTAGACCAGGAGGATCACCTCATACTTCCATGCCCTTCCATCAGATCAGAGCAACAAACGATAGTCTGAGTTACAGATTACTTCAGATCGTAGAGTGGTGGGACATCGAGCTCAACCCCCCCTAGGAGATCGACTGATATGCTTGAGACCGGTTTGGAGGTGCAGTACCATACACTAGACCAAACATCCTCATAGTGACATAGGGTTCATCTCCAGACGAATTTGGAGTAGGGCACCTCTCGCTCATTGGACTGCCTCCCAACCCTATCGGAGAAATCAGAGATCTATTCAGAGCTTCTTTCCTTCGACCTCAGATGGTAGAAGAACTGAGCTTCCTTGCTACTACATTCCACCCAGGGTCATACAGCTGGATCCCCCTATGGTACTTGAGGACTTCGACAATGAGCCAGTGCAACCCTCGTCGCCCCCTTCGCCATCGGTCATCATATCCAGGAGACATTGGCCTCACTGGCTTCACTGGCTTCACCTTCAGATATTTCTCTCTCGGCTAGTATTGAGTTGTCTAATTCCTACCATGGACACTCTCACTTTGTATCACCACACTTATGATATTGTTATATACACTTTTTCCTTGGTTTTAGCTAGACCTAGGGCTTAGCCTTAGCCTTGTTGGATATTTACCTAGACTGCACTTTCAGTTTTCTTCCTTTTCTTATATTTTTCTCTCATTATATGGGAGCTGCTTTTGCACTCTCACATTTTATTCACACTGGATGTATCCTTTAGTTCCATTGACCTACTTTTGTTGTCATTTGTTGGACATTAACAAAATTATCGATCTTTTCTTATCTTATTGACCTTAGATGTTAGAAGAGATTCATGTTTCTGATTATGGCTAATTAACTTTTGCATATGATTGCATAAGACATGCTCTATGCGGACACTGTAGAGTCTAGACAAGTAATGGGGGACTTTGTAAGGGTTTATGAGGAAGCAGGGAACTTTTAACAGCTATATCAAACTTGGGGGCATCTTCTATCTAGCATTTCCACATCATTTAGTTTATTTTTGCTTTATTTGCTGTCTTTATAATTTCATATTTCCAAACAAAAACAAAAACAATTTATTTATAACTTCAAATTTTATAGCTTCAACCATGGTAGCACCAACTTCTAACTTGCAAGGCACCAAAACAATTCGTTTCAGGCATTTAGGGCTGTCCCTGTCCTTTTCACTCTCTGGCCTTTCAGGAATTCAATTTAGCTAAATGAGGGTGTCAAACTCACTGCCCATGCATTTACTGTTTCAAGCATTTGATTCTGGCAAGAGGGCAACAGCATGAGAGGGTGTTTTCCCTTTGCATTCACAGTTTTGCTGCTTCAATATCTGGATTTCAGATGGTAAGGGTGTTGATTTTAAATACCAAGAGTGTCTGTGCACGCATTTAACGTTTCAGAGCTTCAACCTTCAACTACCCACTTTGAAAATGTCCTGCATTTGAATGCATTCAGGCTTTCAGCTACCCAGGGTGGTGATCTCCTCATGCATTTGAATGCACCAAGTCAAGGAGCGGTGGCAAGACGAATTCAACAATTTAAATCGCTGAATTTTATTGCATCCATGAAAATTTATGTATTTCCATTTTTATCTTTAAAATTCACCGAACCCTGTAACTTATTTTGTGACTTAGCTGGAGAGGCCTTGGGAATTTTCTTAATATGGTTTACATGATGCATTTGACAGTCCGCTTGACAACTTTGAGCTTTCTTTTTTAGTTTAATAAATGAGAAGAGGAATCACAATGGTATAGCTTTAAACATCTTTTTAGAATTCTCATATATCAATCTGCTCTACTAATTGTCACAATTTATGTTTTTTTATGAAGTGCTTTATAGGAAGGTGAGCAGTTTGTGATAGTCCACTTCTTATGAATGATACTGTCATGTGCTTGACCAATGCCGTGCATTCTGACTGTTATAACTTAATTAGGATGCGAATTTGGTCATCTTTTGTACCTGCTAATAACTTCAATATTCAGGTTGCAATGGAATTTTTTTTCCTTTTCAAAACCAAAACTGGGAAACTTTATATTATAAAAGCTGCAGATCATGGCTAACACGCAGAATAACAAAAACAGCTGTTCAAATTTTCCAGGCATGAGTGACAGCCTTCCAAAATTTTCAAACAAAATTTACAGAAGTTTAAAAATATTACATCCCTCTGGTAAGTGCTAAACAACTTGCAAGTATAAACCTTAAAGAAAACTCCTAATATTCTAACTGATTTGGTGAACATTTGAAATTACCAGAAAACATGGCGATTGATTGCTTCCTCCTGTCCATGATTGGATGGAAGAGAATTCTGTTTCTCAAGGTCCATGTCTTCTAGCATCTGGTGCACAGTGTCTTCTTCCTTTAACTCAGCCTGAACTGAAAATTTGTAGACTTTCTCTGATTTGAGACCACTGATTGCGAGTCTTTGCTCAAATTGATTACCATATTCCTTAGCAGGCTGCACTCAGCGTCCAATTCATCAACTTTCTGCTTCTGTTGGACAAGAGTTTTCATGATTATTGCAGTTTGGTAAGTACACTGATGTTCATTCTCATGTATGATGGAGGTCGCAGAGAATATCAAGGTTCTTTTGCACTCTATTGATTCTTCATGGCTTCTCAATATTCTTCTGAATCCCTATACTTCTCTATAATCCAGGTTGACAACAGACCAGAGAAGGAACCAAAACTTATAGGATACTTTCCAAGGCTCGAGCCAGAATGCAGTGGAGAAAATCTCAGGGCATTCGTGAAAGAGGAATCCTCTTTCCCACTAAGGCTAGAGCAAGGGTCTGAACCTAGACTTACCAAGACCAAAAGATAGGGGAACTTAAAGTGCAGGGCATGGAATAGACCACAAGGGTATTGCCCAGAAATAGAAACCCAAAGCACACAGGAAAACCAAGAAGATAGACAAGCCTGTGCCATCCAAATTTTGCAATGTATGAGAATCCTGAAGGCATATCAAAACGAACAGAAGCAAATACCCAATACGAACTGCACACAGAGCATGTTTAAGAACCAATAACCAAATTGAAAACCACCAGAGGAAAACACCTTTCTCACTTTTTGCAAAAATTTTAGATAGACTGAAATTCCAAAGAGATTCAGATAACCAATCGCTTGGTGAGAGCCTTACCAGGATTGGCTGAACCAGCATCAGCTCTTTTGTCCCCACAAGTGCATTTCCCAAAATAATTCATAATTCCACAATGATAGAGCAATTCTTCAACACAAGGTTCAAACTTTAAAAGACTGAATAGACATAACTTTCAGCATGCTGGAGGAGGAAATGCCCGTCCCTTCGTAGCTGGGCTCCTTACATAAGATCTGCTGATGATTGTTAGTTGACAAGTGGCTATTAATAATTTTGGTGATTATCCACCCCATAGGAACTTTGGATTATTAAGGAATTGGGTGCATGCTCCACCCATCTTTTGTCCAATTGACACCAGTCTTATAGACTATTGCTTTGTTGGCCAACATATCAGCCTGTTGATTAAACTCTTGAAAAACTTGATGAAACGAGATCTTGTGAAAACCATTGATCTCCTTTTGAACTCGGGTAACAATCGAAGCTAATTTTCTATCAGAGGGAATTGTCGTTGAGATCATTAGGCTGATAATTGTACTTGAATCCTCACCGACAATGATGCAATTCAAACTGGCTTTTTTAACTAGGATGATACCCTGTGGAGAGTGTAAGCCTCTGCTTGATTATTTGATGCCTTTCCAAGATCCCAGGAAAATGGATTTTCCAGTTTCTCTTGGGATCCAAGACTAACCCCCCTGCACCTGCCACCCCTAGGTTGCAATGGAATATTAATCTTGTAAACGACTCCTTATTTTTTGATCTCCCTCCATAGCAGGCCTTTTTTTAAGTCACAGTGCTTTTTTTTTTATACAAGATTTTTTTGTTTACATAATAAATATCCATTTCTGAGAGTTACAGGTACAGCCAGACAGTTTCACTATCCATATTGTCCATCCTCCTACCAATACAGGGTATATACAGATCACCCTACTTATACAAACTGTCCTATTCATAAACAGGCTAGTAGACAAACCAGAAAACAGGGCATAAGTGGTTGACCCCTATCGCTATAATTTCATAGTATAGTCCTCTAGACTTAATCTGCTGTCCTTTTTTGGTGAAATGACTGTAGTACTTGATGTGACTTGTCCTTTGGTTTTTTCTTTCATATTGATTTCTTGGCATTCTGTGTTTTCCTCATCCTTGAACATATCTTCTCTAGTTTCTTTTTTTTATTCCTGTTAACTTCAGGTGTGAGATTTTAAAGAATAGAGATGACCAGGTTGATTTTGTTGATACTTTAAAAGATTAAATTTACTACCAATTGTGGAGTTTGAATTTTACTAAACTTTTATGACAATTAATTTAATTTATTTGTGCAATGCAGATTTGTATAACTACTAAATGCCCCCACTTGCATTTTACATGAGATTTATTCTGTCTTACCTTATTCTATTTAATCCATGCCCCACTTTGTCCAACCACCACACCTTTTGCATTTGGACTCAGGTACCTGCACCAACTTGCCCAGATGGTGCACTTAGCATGCAATTTTTGTGTTGGTAAGGGTAAAATTTAAATGCTTTTTTCGATTTTGGGGAGCTATTAAACCAACTCCACATTATCATGGTAAACCCTCTTTAATGTGTGGCCTGTCAAACTTTGCCAACAGATGCACATGATCAAGGATCTATGCACGTGTGTCAGTATTGTGGCAACACTCCGTCTCAACCACTAGAGCATAAATGAATGAACTCACTTAGCATGCAATTTTAGTCGGTGTTTCGAACTGTTTTTTGATTTTTCACCCTCTCCCATTTACTTTGGTTTTACTAGATCGTATGCACTCACATGATCTTTTTAGCTTCACTCTCATTATTGAGAGTGGATGGATCATAGGGGATATGTTCTAGAGGATTTTCTTAAATGTCTTTAAAATGATTTGCGAACTATAACTTAATTGTTGATTGTTGTCCGTTTTGACAGATTTCAGAGGACAGGGATTATGAAGAGTTGGATGGAAAGGTTGAATCGAGTTTAGGTAGCTTCTATCCTGAAGGTGGATATATTGAAGGTGAGGATGGAGAGCTTACTTGGTTCAATGCTGGTGTGAGAGTTGGCGTGGGAATTGGACTAGGAATGTGCCTCGGCATTGGAATAGGTGTGGGGCTGCTCATGCGCACATATCAAGCAACGACCAAGACTTTTAGAAGACGATTATTTTAGTAACATTGTTTTGTTCTTGGTGATAGGAACAAGGAATAACGCAATGCTAGTCCAATATCTGGCTAAGTTAAGGAATGCAAATAAGTTGCACATAGATGTCACGAACACCTAAGAGTAAATATAGTGATGTAATCTCCTTGATGTTCTGAAGGCATATCATATTGTGCGCGTTTTGGTTTCCTTTGTAATCAGTCTTTGTTTTTTTTGGGTTTCAGCCAATAAGTGCAAGAGCCCAGTTGCCAGGAACAGCATGTCAGTCTGGTCAAGTAATAATTTCAGCATCTTCCTTGAAGCTGAAAAGTTTGGTTTTATACTAATGTAACTAAGGGTAGAAATAATTTTCTTATGTCATTCTGTTGCTTTGTAGTGAGATGAGTTTGCCCATACTGTGGTGCTTTTGTAGAGACAGGGCTGTCTGTAAATTTTTTTTCTGCCCTAGTGGTTTGTGTTTACAGCCATGGTTGTGAAGACTAGTTTAGTCCAGGCAAGATACTATGTACTATGTAATAGAGAAAATGCTAATGTACAATTTCTCTGATTTCCAAATGCTAACCATTCTGTAATTTTGGACATGATATTTTTCCTGTTACCATTTTTTTTGTTTATTTATTTTTCATTGCAGGACAAAGTTTTTACTAAGGTTTAATATCTGATACGCACATCTTGAATGTTTTTCTCTGCAAATACGTCAAAACTATTACAACAGCGACATACTCTGGTCTGTTCTTCCAGTGGGTAGTGAAAATGTCAGTCAGTGCAATCTTGCTGGTTTTTGTCTGTAATCTGTACTAAATTGTGTACTATATCAGATTCTCAGATACCTATTTGCATTTTAAGCTTCCATCTTTTAATCTGAATAGAGATAGCTATAGTTTCCTGCTGTTTCCATTCTCATTACCATATGCTCAACATTGCAAAATAATATTCTATTTATCCGAATTTTGGTATATTGTAATTTGCACTTTTACCATCGTTATAGTTAATGTCTTGATGTTAAGTTAAAGTTTGCTTTAGAACAGCTTTGGAGCAAAAAACTTTATCCAATTGGCACGCACGCACACACATATATATTGAGAGAAAGAAAGAGATTGGTATTTTTTTAGGTTAAATGATCCCCCTTCTTTGACTGGAGAGGGCAAGGTGCCCCATTCAAGATCTGCTTTACAATCAGGCAAGCTTTGGCCAAGAATCGTAATATCAAAGTTGCACAGAATTCAAAGTTACATAGGACTCACGCGACCTCATCTGCATACAACACTGTTAGCTGTTTGCACGTGGGTGATTTCGCAAATGCACTAGTTTGCCACTGTTAGCTTCGGGTGCCAGCTTGTCAGATTTTGAACTTGGGTGATCATAATCGCAAATGCTCTAATTTGCCACTAGACCATAGTCCGACGGACACATCCAATTGGTAGATGATTTGGGACGAACTGTTACCATATTTTTCCTATATTTGCACTGAAATCTGTTTGTTCATGATATAAGCTGGGTAAATCTAACTTGGCTAATTTTAGAATGAATCTTAAACGATTTGGGACGAACTGTTACCATATGTTTCCTATATTTGCACTGAAATCTGTTTGTTCATGATATAAGCTGGGTAAATCTAACTTGAGAACTTAAAACAATTTTGATAATATGATTGTGTTTGAAGACGCTCTACGAGTATGGGAGAGATGTCCATGTAACATAATACATTAAAATAATAGTAAAAAATTCACAATATAATAAATTAATATTAAATTGATAATAAAATAATAAAAAATATTAAAATATATAGAAATAAAAAAACCACATATAAACAATATATAAACAATAAATCGTCTCAATTAATCAACGGACGTAATAATCAAAACACGTATATAGTACCACTAACATAGATTCATTTTAACCCTGGATCTATCGAGTGTTGAGAGGGATCAAATATCTAAAGGTGCAAATATTTAATCTTTCTTCAAATTTTACACTCTAAAAAAGGTTTTCACCTCGAGATATTGGATCCCTCTCGATATTTGATAAATCTGGGGTTAAGATGGATCTATGCTAATTTATCTTTAACTACAAAACTTAATGTATTGTGAATAGTCTAAAAAAAACTCTGCTCTAAATGATAAAGGTGATCCTCTAAAGATTTTCCAACAATGAGATTATGCTATTATTAAATGATAGAGGTGATCCTCTAAAGATTTTCCTCAACAATGAGATTATGCTATTATTAAATGATAGAGGTGATCCTCTAAAGATTTTCCAACAGTGAGATTATGCTATTATTTGGAACAAGGCTTACAAAAAGCTCTGCTCTAAACGATAGAGGTGATCCTCTAAAGATTTTCCAACATTGAGATTATTCTATTATTTGGAACAAGGCTTATGAAGAACTGGTACTTGACTCTTCTACTAACCTCAAAAGCTAGTTGTAGATGCAAAATTGGTTGCGATTTAAGTACAAAGGAGAGAAACCTGATAGGGATAAATCACGTTTTTTCGATCTACCATGGCACAAGTTTCCAACAGGTTCACAGGGTTGCCGAAAATGAGAAAAATGACAGCACACAATTGAATAATATGCAGTAAGCGTTGATGACTTTTTTAAAGCCAGTTTTATCTGTTCAATGCACATTTTCCCACTTTGTTTCGAAAGACTAGAAAATCGTCAGCAACTGCAAAATGCATGGTTGCGACACAAATACTTGGTCAGAGTTTTTGATATTGTGCGAGTGAAAACATACATAAATTAATGAAATGCTGAAATAAAAAAATAAGGTTAGACACAGTTTTTAAACTCAGACTCGGACATGGACTTGGTCATCTATCAACTCGGAATTGACTCAGACTGGGATTGATTAAGATATATCTGATTTCAAGGATTCGGTTCACTGAAAAATATATTAAATAAATAATTAAATAAATAATTAAATAATGAAATTTTTTATTTTAAAGCTTTTCAACCATGATTTCAAACCACTAAAAACATAATATGCAAAGTTTATTCATTTATATACCATACATATCATGTATATATCATACATATCATGTAAGGATGTATATATAAAATTGGCACCGAGTGCAATACATATCAGCAACAAAATACATAATCAGTTAGGTTTTAAATGGCCTCTAGAGTCAATAAAACATGCTAAAACTACAAGCTACTGGTGTACTACATGTTCATATTATCATAGTTTTTGTGTAGGTAAAAATACTGTTCATTGCTTACTGTTTTGAGAGTAGTTTTAGTTCTATTTCATAGTAGTTTAGGCTTTCAATTTTCTGAATGCTAATCTGTATGCCATTATTGAAAAAATTTAACATGAACTAGGATCTTATCCCCAATTGTCTTTCTTTAAATAGGAAGCATGAAAAACCAGATGGACATGCGAAAGAGGAAACTCCAATTTGCAAGCTATACTGCTGATCCTCTACATGTTATATAGACTATATTGCTTGGGTGTTAGTTTATTGTCTCCCACATCAAAGTGCCTTTTATTGTGATGCCATTTTCAAACTTGACCTTCACAACAATGTGATGAAAACTGGAAACCGGACTGAAGCGATCGACCTAAAAAATGCGGAAGCCGAACTGGACTGGAAAAAGGCAGGAAAAAATGGTCAACCAAAAACTACATAAAAAATTCAAATTAACAAAAAAAAAACATATATAGTCATGTGCATCCATATGAATCCAAATCATTTATACACATGCAAAGTTTATCATTTATATAGCAGTAGTGTATATAACCAAAATAACACCATGTGTATTTTTGAACCCAAATACATCAACAATGAGGCTTTAAACAACCTCTAGAGTCCAAAAAAAATAATGCTACAAGTAACTAGATATAATCAAGATCATTACTTATATTGGGATCTTGATCAATGTCACCCTCTAAGCATTAAAATAAGATAGAAAAAACTTAACATGCCTAATAAGTGATTTAACTTGAGTGAAAGATTTACTAGGGTTTTGATAGAAGAGTTCAACAATCAATGTCACCAATAGCGAGGTACATAGAGGACTTAGTTCTCTTAATTAAATGCCAGTTCCATACCTTCATACATGATAGAATCTAGTGGAAACGTCGCAACCTTGTCAATCTTGAAATCCTGAAAATTGTTAAGTTTGTTGAATTTGGAATGAGACTTAAAATACTATCTCCATATGAAGTCCAATGAGGTTGGAACTACTTTCAAACACCCTGAAACAATTAATGGTAATGTTAAAAATTTAAATAAAATGATGAAAATGAAAGATAAAAGAGAATGTCATTTTTACTTTGAGAATTTAACATTACCATTACTTTAGGGTAAGTCCATTACCTTAGGATAAATCCATAATCAAACATGAGTAAGTCCAAAATCAAACATAAACATGGACTTTGCAGGTTTGATTGATTTGTTACCAAATTGATTTAATCGTTATTCAACTTGATCGGTTCGATACCAAACCCCTCTGAAGTTCAGTTTGAATCGGCCAGCGATTCAACATTCGTTATCTTCATAAAAATTTTGATGTTCGAGAGAATGAAAAATATGGTATTGTATGCAAAAATTGCTGCCTTTTCATCATCTCGAATGATTCCAAAATTGGTTAAACATGAGTATATATAGTTTTAATTATTTACGGTATGACAAAAGATCCATGTGCACGATCATCGCTATCTGGGACACAGGTGTTGTGGTGATCAATAACTAGCCTGCTATGTAGGCTTTAACGCTGGGGCAGGTAGTATATACACCATTAGATATATCTCGACGTATATACCAAAACAATCCAACAATATATATACCAGCTGCCGCAGCATTAAACCTGCGCAGCAGGCTGATTATTGATCGTCAATCCATGAATGTTAAAAATAATCTATTGTCCATCCCATCCCATCCCATCCCCACATCCAACAATACCAATCCTTGCATTCCAGCACCGAGGTGCGGAGGTTGAAGGGGCAGTGCTCTTGATGTTTATCCAAAACCTCAACAAAGAAAACATTTGGCACCACAAATTCCTTAGTAGGTTGTGTGCAACACTCAATGACACCATAAATTCCTCAACAGGTCGTGTTCACACTCAGTGGCTTGTGTGCATTTCTAGAATGTGAACTGTGGCCAGGTAGCTATGGAAACCCAATCTTTTCTGCATGTCAAATAAATGCACCCCAATGGCACATGGCATGTTAATAAACAAATAGTTATCTACAAAACAGAACCAAAACACTGTATTTTTATGTATGCTATGCATGATACTAAGCATTGCAGTATAGCATCTTATCTATATTTCTCTTTCTTCAGAAACTTTGTATCTATATTTCTCTTTCTTCAGAAAGCATTTTTACCTAACAATAAAAACATGGTTATGTTTTAAATACATGGTTATATTTTAAATTGCTTTAGAGCGTTTTGTTTATTTATTTGTTTTATTTTTAGCAGCTTAAACCTTTAATTTAATTAGTTAACTCTGTTTAAATTGCTTTCTGAATTGTATATTGGAATCACGAGGACAAATAAATTTATCAATACAATAAAAACTAACATATCTCCAAAGCAGGGAAATGAAATATCAAAGTGGGGGAAAGGAAATACCAAAGTGAATTTGGATGGTTGTGGGAGTATTTTTTTTAATGGTTACTAAATAAAAGTGTTCCATGGGGACACGTCTTCAGGATCAAGGGTGTGCCCCCCTCGCTTCCCATGCTTAAGGGGTTGGAGGATGCTTAGGGAAATGTTTGCCCATGCCTTGCTTTTGGAAAATGCGGGGAAACATGTCCCCAATTTGGGGAGTGCTTTCCAAAAAAGAGGGCGTCGATCCCCTATCGAAATAAAGGGTGTCTGGATGCCCCTCTCTTTCGAAAGAGGGGTGCTTGGGTGTCCCCTCACTCGATTTTTTGCCCATAAAGCCTAAAAAAATAAAGATAGATATGAAGAGGATATAGAGGAGGATCTAAAGACAAACATAGAGGAGGATATAAAGGAGGATATGAAGATAGACACAGAGGAGGATTTGAAGAGTTGGAAAGACATACGAAGAGTTAGAAGATAGAAAAACTTATTCAAATCCCTTGTTTCTCACATTTATTCCACTTGTTGGCTTTCTTCTATGACATTGTCAATCTCTAGTTCTTGTTGTTTGTTTATTTTCCTTCTTCTTGTCCATGTTCTATCTTGAATGCATGCACCAATGTGTATTTCCTACTTAATCACAACATAGTAACGAACGCTTTTTGTTTGTTGGATAAAATTTAAAAATTTCCAACAAGTGTTAAAAGTTCCTAGCGGCAAAACTCTCACAAATATATTTTTCCCAACAACTTATAACGCACAATGATGAATTTGCATCGGATGAATTGTTCATTGTTTACTATTTACTATTTATCATTTATATTGCACAATGATGGATTTGCATTGGATGAATTGTTCATTGTTTACTATTTACTATTTATCATTTATATTGCACAATGATGGATTTGCATTGGATGGATTGTTCACTGTTTACTATTTACTATTTATCATTTACATTGCACAATGATGAATTTGCAAGGGGGATGAATTGTTGCTGTTGGGATTTTATCATTATTATTTTTATTTTTATAATTTTAGAGATGGGGACCTCTATGCTAGGGATCTCCATGTCCCCTTGTCACCAATGAATTTCTTTAAAATTTGGGGGTGGCTCCCACACATCCTCCATGTGTGTTTCCCCACTTAGCCATAATTGAATCTTGGTAGAACCTTGGTAAATAGCTAATAGAATATTTGTGGAACAAGGTTGACAAATAACTAAGTAAAAAGATTGTTTTGCGGATTAATCGACAATGGAAGTAGGTTGGGAACATGCGATAGAGGAAGTCTTGAGATACTTGTTCATTGGTAAATTAACACTAGGTCCACAATAGTAGAGGGTTCTAATGGAGATTGGGTGATGCAATGATAGTGGTGATATAAAACTCATCTCACTAGAGCTATTAGAATAGGAGGAAATCAAAGGTGGTAATTACTTTTGCGCACATATTTGGAGGGATTCAAGGGTCATCATTATGATTGGGCATATTTTCATGGGTCATCATTACAACTCAATTATAGGCTAGAAACAATGACTCATTAATTTTCCTTGAAACAAGTACATTGAATACACATTGTTATTACACAAATAACATATTATTATAATCAATTTGTATTCAATTCATTTCAAGCGACTAAATTGAATAAAACAAAAGTATTTGGGTCATCTAATCAAGAAATATCCAAATATCCAAAATGTTGATTAAGGTTGGTTGTCATTGATGTCAACCCTTGAAGAAAGACCCATAGCACAAAGGTTTGGGTAATGGACCCAATAGTGTTTGATGTAAATATGACTCATTATTT